>JAMZAV010000694.1:0-274472 GCA_024449915.1 Sweltsa coloradensis | reverse complement strand
TTTGTGGGGTACGAGAGAGAACTCTTGTTTCGATCCACCCCTGCTCTGCCTTACAGTCTTCTGCCTGATGTACAACTGATTTCCGATCGCTTGCAAAGACAGTTTTAAAATCCTCATTTCGAAACGCAACGCGTGCGGAGTTTGCTGCAACCTGTTGCCTCTGCTATCCAGTGACCTGTTATCGGTGCGGGAGACGTGAGCTAGTGGCGCTACGCGGATCGAAGCGGAGGCGACTCCAACTAGTGTACCGTCTGCCTTGTCCCGGCTGGGCAGTAGTTACCACGGCGCTCTGTGCTCGGGAGGTTACGCAACGACAAGTGTGTGACGTGTGCTCTTGTGATGACGGGGAACGACCGTTAGTTAGGGTAACTAAACAACGCTCTGCAAGTGATCTCTTTGAAGGCTTGTGACCACTTCAGAAAACCTCGACATTTCATTTTTAATTTTAGATACATATTTTATTAAATTTATAAATCAAATAATTTTTAAAAATGCGATATTAAAATTTTAATTTCTATCTAATTAGGAGGATTTCGTTAGCGTTATTCATCGTCTTCTTTGCGACTTATTCCGTACATTCTGAAATCTTGGGTGTGTTTATAAGCTACAAACCAGCTCGCACATGTCGGAATTAATAACAAATCGTTATTAAGTCGCTTTATTTTGTCTACGAGATATTAAAGATACCATACCACTGACGGTATCTTAAGGTAACACTAGAATTAGTTTATATCTGCGGCATACTGCAATTATGAAATGGAAACGATTGACATACAATTATATTGAAAATCGAGAGTGAAATTGATAAAAACAAATAATTACATCAACTTTATAAGTCCTTTATAAAAGCAATAATAACTCAAATATCATACACATAATCGTACTTATATCAATTCATGTAAAAACTTGTAATAACATGTACATTTCAAAATAATAGCTGTGATTTAACAAGTAAATAATACACAATAATTGATACATCAGTGTGGCGCGGGTTAATATGGATGATTTCTGACAAAGTATCTTTTTTAACAACTTATTGGACATAATTTTATCTCAAGCCTACTTAATGCAAATAAAATAAAATGTAATACATTCATTCCAAATACTACATTAAATGTCATCTAATGGGCACTTAACAATCATTCTAAAATTATTTCAGAACAAAATGCTTCTCTACCCGGCACCTCCACCAAAATACTAGAATCCTTGTATGACGCTTGACTTCCTTGCGGTAGCGAATTTATTTATTATAATAGGAGTGTAAAACAATTCTAACAAAAAAAAATATAAAAATTAATTAAGGCGGACCCATTAAACAAATCTATGTATGAATACAATTGCAGTAAAACAATACTTAACAACCCATCTGTAAAAACCATTCAAGATCTCATGGAGACTCAACTGTAGCATATCAACAACAGTTACATTCAAGCACAAAACAATTAATCTAATTTGTATTAGAATTAAAATCTAATTTAATAAGGATTAACACTTGTATTGTGATCTAAACAGAACGAATGTCATTACAACGTGCAAACATTTGCTGGCATTTTATTAAATTCACTTGATATTTTAATATCGCTACTGTCATGCTATCATTCCACATAATTATATTTATTGTTTATTACCAACAGTGAACATAATGAATTTTCTTCTAAGTAATGGCACATCTAAAACAAAATATAATCTATTCTTGCACATTCGAATAGGTAGTAAATATATTATATACGAATAGAATGCGAATAGAAATATACAAGATTGGCAACAAACCACTATATTGTTATTATATACTACAATTCAGAAATTAAAAAAGTCCGCTCCAACCGGGATTCGAACCACGGGTCTTCCGCATTCCAGGCAGGTGTCTTAACGGACTTTTTTTATTTCTGAATTGTAGTAAATAATAACAATGATACCTACGGGAGTGTTTCCCGACTAACCAAATCGAGAATAAACCCCTATAAGTTGTTCCTGTTGAATTTTACATAATGATCATTAATTGTATAATATCATGTTGTTTCGCTGCGTCGTGTGTGCAGACTGACCAAATTATCTCTGGCTGTTCAGGCTGTAAAGCGTGAAAATAATACTAATAATACTAATAATCTGTCACCGAGTGTACGTACGGTTAACCGCTTGAACCGATTGTGTGCATGGTGCCAATTATTTGTGTTCGCTACATTGGCCGGTCTTTGTTGGCGCTGACTCTATTCATCATTTGCTTCAATTACATTCTGGCAAATTGTGTTTACTGTTTGAAATAACTTTATTCAAATATAATGAGCAGTAAATTCGTATTTTGTATTGTTACGATAAAAATATAGTTTATTTAGTTAGCATGAATATTCATTTAATCGTTTGTATGTACGTTTATACGTGAGGGTTGGAACCTGGTTACAAACGACGGTATAGTTAGTTATAACAGGCCAGTTTAAACGCAGGCCAGTTACTCTCGTCCAACCACAGTTGCTTGAATGCTAGTTGTATAAACATAGTCCAATCTACTAAGATTTGAACAGTAGAGTGTAGATTTGCGATCAATTTTTTCTTCTACGAAAGTTTTTATATTTCTCCGATTGCTGTTACTGATTTTTGTCAAGCCTCACACCCGTTCGAATGCGGTCGTCTACTCTAATACATCATTTCTCGATTTGGTTGGTCGGGAAACACCCCCGTAGGTGTAATTGTTATTATTTACTACAATTCAGAAATTAAAAAAGTCCGCCCCAACCGGGATTCGAACCACGGGTCTCCCGCATTCCAGGCGAGCGTCTTAACCACTAGACCATCAGGACGGGTACATTTTAATCTCTGAATTGTTGTTGCATTATACATCTGAATGGATATCTAATACATCAGTGGTTTGTTTCGTTTTCATTTTTAATATTTAACCTTGTTACACTTTCTTTTATCCTTTAGTTAACATTTTGTCTTTCTTCCTTCAATCACTCCCTTTATCTATTGCTTGCTTTAATTTTATGTCTACAATTTTATATCTGCCTGTTTGTATCATTTTAATTAAGTAAATTAAATTGAAATTACCTAACTTAATTTCAAATTTTGCATAACAATTTTAATTTTGTTACTTCATAGAATATATTGTCTTGTCAGAGGTAAAAACCAGTATTTAAATTTTGGATATTAAGTTTTTTTCTTCAAATTTAGTATTTTTATCATTTATTTTGCATCAATTTCTTTCTTTAAACCAAACCTCAAAAGGTTGTGGATTTCTTGCAATGCTAATGGAAAAATTATGCTTTAAAGGAATATCTCAATTCAATTGTAGCCACTTAAAACTAAAGAATACAATGTTGAACTCATTCTCAATAAGTCAGGGAACACCTTACTTTTAGTAAAATTATAATTTTGTAGCGTTTTCAAAAATATAATTTTATGATTTACCATCAAACAACTTTTGCGCTTATGTTGTAACTTAATATAATTTTATAATTTGTTCAAAAACTCTTTATATGCTTGTATTTGTTTATGAGTTCATAATTTTAATTGCAATCGTAATATATAACTAAGTTTTAAAACTAAATAGAACATACGTTAAATAAACATATACAAGCAATTTCTTCACATCCTGCTCTACAAAATACTTACAGAAGTCAAATGCGCACAAATATTTGTATCGATGTAAGCACTACTGGCTCGGAGACAATTATATAATTATAATTATAAATATTGTAATATCAATCTGTTATAAGTTATAAACGTTTGTTTCGAGTAAGACTCAACCCCAGCTATGTGACCTTGTCGGACTTGTCTGATATCGTCATCATTCTTACCACGTCCAAAGAGCTGGATGAATAAAAGAATGTACGTGTGTATGAAGAGAAGCGGCATTTCAGGATGTGATCGACTTATTATCACATAACTTAGTCTTGACGAAACCAAGCTGTGATTGTTTTGATTGCTTTGTCATCGAAGTTCAAAGGCACAATAGTACAGAACAATTAGGGTCAACTATTATTTTTTGATCAAGGAATTTGCACTAAGTCGTATCCCTAGACATGATTTCTAAAAAAGTACCTAAGAGTTCTGGACAGTAAGCAGAATGAAAAAGGGACTAAATTGAAGAGCAGATTGTTATTTTTTTTGGACGAGACATAACCTCAGTTTTAACAATAATATTCAAATTCTCTGACTCGAGACATCCAGTTCAAAATAAAGTTTTGAGCAGCGTTTTTTGTATATTGTTTCTACACACCTTAATAAGGAAAATAGTTTTCTATTGTTACTTTCGTTGCAAGACTTTTTCATCAGACGGTACCAAATTTAAAATTGTTCCGGTCTAGAGGGTTGTTCTGTATTTCTTTAAGTCAAAATCGGACACTTAACAACAAATTTAATGCAATATCATGCACATATAGCATTTTAAACATTTTAATTTTACAAATAGAATGAAAATAATTTTCCTTTATTACTCAAGAGGTGAAGTTTTATCCATGAGACTGTTGTTGGATGAGGGACAGTCTAGGTTTTGATGCAGAACCCATGGGATTTTTCTTTATCACTTCCAATTTCTATTGATTTTCCTATGGAACTGAGGATAGGGAACTGGCCTTGGTTTCAAATATATCTTACACGTATTTAGTAATTTGTAACATTCAATTTAATAAACATCGCAATAAAAATAAACTATAAAAAATAAAATTTGTAGATTCTATGCATGTTCCAAGTTCCTGGGTTTTGACTTCCCGCACAAAGACTTAAGTCCGCGCTCTTTTGGTGGTGACGTTATCGTGAGGTGAGGAGGAGAAGCTGATTGGCAGAACTGCCAGCTCGTCGCCTCGGCAAACCTCACGATCACGTCAAGCCCACCTGCAATGGCGCATGGCCGTTTTTCGGCGCGAAGTCCGGTTCAAAGTTTTTCTCGTTCACAGTTAACGCTAATAAAAGCCGGAAGCATAAAAAACTTTACTGGTCGGTATTTGAGGTTATTAGTAGGGACATATTCAAATTTGGTAATGAAGGACAGTTCCCTATTGCACCAAAATGTCAAGCTATAACATGTTTAAATAGGCCAACTAAAAGTGTTTTTGAGGTATATTCCGAAAAGTGAGTAAGAGACAGTAATAATGAGAAATGTTGAACTGTTCTGTGATTGCAACACGTGCATATCATCCTTTCTAAAATACATTGTAACGTTTCAATGTTTTGCGTGATAAATAGCGGTCAAAACGTGGTCTAGAATGTTTGCGGAAACTTACTGGATTAGTCGGCGAATAATTTTTAAATGTACATTTTTAATGTCTTAACTACTTTCCTCCGAACGGTTTATTGATAAGAAACGTTTTGCATCTTTGAATGTGCGATGTTGTCATTTCTCTCTCTCCAGTCATTGCTTACAACAGTTTTAGATTTCTCAGTGTACAATGTATAGATACAATCTAGGTCCTGGGAGTCTCTACTAACTCATACGCCAGTGTTCGATCGACAGCGATAACTTTGTTAATACAATAACGCGTGTGATAACTTGTCAAAAGTCAGTGACAACTTATGTAATAGAACCACAGGGCTGACATTTAAGTGACGCGCGCAGAAATATCACGACTACCGCGCTGAGCTTGGCTTATTATATTTACAAAGTTGTCGCTGCCGATCGACAACTCTCGTTTCGAGTAATTAAATAGGCCTCTAGTTCTGTTTTAGAACTGAAAACTCTCTAAGGTTTGCGTTTCAGAATGTGCTCTCTCTAAAACGAAGTAATTCTCTCTTTACTTCTCCTATAAAAAGCAATTATTTACCGTCGCGGCCTAACCCCTTCTGGCGCGGCCCGCACAAATTATGTTAATATTGTGGGCGATGTTATTTTACTCCTCGACTCATTATTCAGAATCGATTTATTAGAATTGGTTCGGCGAACGCAATGCAGGGAAGCACCACGTTTCTCTTATAGTCTTTTCGCCATTTCCTCGTAAAATCACATTTAGAAAACACTGTATGAAATATATTGACGATCCCATCAGTAAACAATTGATTACATTCATGTAAAATATTATTTGTATGTTTGTTTGCCATATCACCCGTTCAGTCACGTTTATAAACGATATAAATTATTTCATTGTTACGCAATGATATGTACAAATCGGGAAAACGTATCAATGTTAGCAAAGTTACACGGTTACCTGTGTGCTTTCATGTGAACACTCTCTGATGCTCAAGGGTAGATGGTCTTGATTATTCTATTTCAACCAGATTGAATTAATATCAGTGAATATGTTGAAGGTGAGTTACCCTTTGGTTGATATTAAGGTACATTCCAACACAATGAAAATCTAATTACTTTCATAACGTGTTTAATTAAAGTCAGTAAAAAGACTTTCATAAATGAAAATAATTAAAAGTCTCACTCCAGCTATGAGCAATAATTTCACGCTCAGAATTCTTAGTAATTTCTCCAGACTTGCTGTTATCTGTTTGTTCGTTCGTAAAGTAGATCACGTCCTAGTGTCTTTGACGATAATGTCGTCTTCAACTTCCGCGCGCCGAGTGACAAAGACTTGCAACTATGTTCATAGAATCAGATTCTTGCGCGTTATAGGCTTGCGTTTCTTTGTCCTATACTTTTCATTGTGTTATAGCAGGGGAAAAATCAAGGGGGAACCGACCCCCCCCCCCACAACATAGGACTCTAAATTTTGCAATTTTACATTCCATTCTTGGTATTGTTTCAACAATGCATCTGAAGTTTTTTTATTTCCCAAAAACATAATTATAATCGTTTTAGTTCAAATTCTAATTCATCCGTAGATTTATGCAGGATACAAATATGGATTTCGTCATGTCAATTATTAAGATTAAAGTAGGATACATAGCAAATAATTATAATTTAAAGATAAAGAATAATAAATAACCAGATACATATGTTCACACACAAAGAGCGTATTGCTCCCAACAGCAACAAACTATTAACACAACCGTGGAAACCACCAAAAGACCATCATAAAATCCTTAAATAATACAGTTTGTCAGTGCAAAACTGCCCAAGCTTTGTAGTGTTACATAGAACACCACTCCGAGAAGTAAAAATCTGAGAAATATTTACATGTTCAGCTTTATTTTATATTCTACACCCAACGTAAAACATGGCATTCTAAACGATGGTTCACAAACACAAAGTTTCTCCATTAGTTCAAGTTTCGGAATAACCATCGTTAGAGTATATTTAAAACCGAGGCCCCCGCATAATACAGTGATTAGATAAGAGACGTAAAAGAATGGACGCCGAGTCTTGAGATCCATCCAATTCTTGACGAAATGTCGAAAAGTGTTTTTCCGAAATTAAAATCCTCCCGAGAAAAGTGATTATCGAATACTCTTACTTGACGCTTCTTAACGGCCTTCGGAAGGTTTTCGTCGCGAGCCGTTGTCTGAGTTAATGACCAATAGGAGGGCACCCTTTGTCTTGATACTAGGGTGTTGGAATTACAATGAACAGCAGACCCTTCTATTTTCACGCCACGGTTTTCAGCTGTCATCCACACACCACTTATTTTCTTTCTAACGGTCTGTCGAGTATTGTTCTCAAAATTATCAAGCATAATTGCATAATATTAGTGCATTAATATGGTAATGGCTTTGAATTTCAAATCAATAGTTGCGAAGCTTCTTTTTGAAATGCGAATTGCTTCCAAACGGTTGTGGTGCAAAAAAAAATATTTTTTTATTTTTTTATTTTATTTTTTTCCCTAAAAAATTGAATTAACTGGTTTAAGACCTACATTTTTGCACCCCAGTTTATACTATCAAGAAGAATTGGTACTGAAGTAGTGGAGCCAAGTTCCTTTAGAAATGAGGAAAATACGACTTTGACGAAGACTTTACTCTGTTGTTTCTATGCTTAAAAGCTGACCTTTAATGATCACACTTTTATGTTCTCTAGTTGTAATAGGGTACATATATATTTTTAAGGACATATTTTCTTACAAAAAATAATGTTTCTTGAAAAGAAAGCTTGAAGGTGACTGTTACAACCAATATTGATAATTTGGTTTCCGCTGATGTAAAACAAAAACGAGACAACGTTTGCTAATTATAATTCTTGTGATTGTTGGCACATCTACCAGCAAGTAGTATGTAGACTTTATGCAAGCCGATAGAAGTAGCTCAAACAATACGCGAACACTCTAGACTAACAACAAAAGAGGTTGCCCAACAGTATTAGGCACTGGCAATCCATACTGAACATTCCCCAAGGTTTTTGCCCGTCAAAAGTCGAATGCTAGGATTAAGTACAGCCCTAAAATTAAATAGGATTTTGATCCCCAAAAACTATTCGCATACCGTTTACTAACCCACCTTAGAGCGGCAAATTCTCAAATTGTTCTCGTTCTAAACATTAAGTTTAGACAGTTTTATCCAGTCAGTTCGTCTAGCCGGGCTGATATTCTGGTTTTCGTTAAAGATATGCTTAAGGACTGAAACATTAACGATTTCACACTTTCTCAAATAAAACGTTAAGTTTCACAAAATGTTGCAATTTTCACTATGAAATCCAGTTTTCGTATTTCCCAATATTTTTTCGAGAGTAATTATTGCTGTCCCCTATGTTGATTTCATTTATTCATGTGTGATTAAATCTTGACTAAGTATAGTTGTACCTTACTACGGGTACAGTGCAGTTTGCTCTCCGCTCACAGAACTGCAGACTTGCATAGACACACTTGTACAATAGATTTATATCGTTAGACGGGGGAATACAGCTGTAGAACATACATATTATACGGACACCACATCTGCGTGCATTATCAATTGAGCGCGTCTCCGGTTCAAGTTAATTCTATAGTTGGGGCTGTCAATACGGGACAAGGGCGACGGGTGCCTCAGATTTGACAACAGCAGCGAGGAACACATCTCCTTGAGTCTCCGTTTTGGCAATGTATTTTTTTGTGGATATTATTTCTTTTAATTATAACCGAGTCTTTGTTTTTAACTAGGTCATAAGGTCATTTTTCTGCCTGACCTAGTGCATTCAAATAACGTTATTTATGGTGAGAAACGAATAAAAGAATATGAAACATACAAAATTTAAAAAATTTCAGTAAATAATTTTATAAAAATATAAAAATAAATATATATATATATGAAACCTAAATAAATAGACTATATATTATTTGATTCTGTCTATCCTAGATATTAAGAAATCAGATCACATCACACCCGGTTTTAGACAAATAAATTGGCTTCGATTAAATGACCGCCAAAATCTCCATTCTGTTTGCCTCACTCATCGAATTTTGTCACAATCTGTACCATCATACCTCGCCTCAAATTTTGATTATTTATTTCGAATCACAATTTCAAAACCAAGTCACGATCAGGCACACAATAGCTTTCCCAATTCTCAGAATTTCTTCTTGATAATTCAGTGACAACAATGCTATAAGGCGTTGGAATGCTTTACCTGTGGAGATCAGGTATGCACATCAGAATAATTATCACGTCTTTAAAAAGAATGTTAACGTCATTATATTATGCTTAAAAAGTCACTGCTTGAAGGCTAATATAATTTAATATCCTATTAATCTGTGCTAAAATGTAAAAAAAATGCATTACAAAACTCATATGTTAAATAATTGTTGTTTTGATCTTGTAATTCTATTTGAATTAAAATTTTAACCGTATAATTAAAAGAGATCATTCAATGTGTGTAAGTCGCCCTAATGTATTTAAAGAGGCTATTACCCCCAAAAATTAATTGTACACATAATCTAAGTCAGTGGTTCTCAAACCTTTTTGGTCAAGTACCCTTAAAAGTAAGTCAAAACTATAACGTACCCCCTCGGCTTTGCTCTTTTTTTAAAATAATTTTGTAAGTTGTCATCTATATTAATGCAAAGCGATCTTACCTCATTTTTATGTGAAACGTGGCCCTGCTTTCCTGACATCAGTAGACTTATTCTGGGATTGAGGGTGCTGATGGCCATTATTAAGTCGTTTTCGGGGTTGAGCCTGTTTCGGTTTTTCGTTTTCAACACGGCCAACGTGGAGAATGCCAGTTCACATAGATATGTTGATGGGAACGGCAGGAGGGCTAACAACGCTGTAGCATTTAACACGGGATAATCTTTACTTATTCCATGCCAAAACTCGGCAGCACTGCTCTTACTGAATTTTGTTTTTAAATGGTTGTCCGTTGAAACCTCAAACAGTTGTGCCTTATGATTTTCAGATACACCCGCGGTGGTAATTGCCTCGTCCGAGAATGGATTCACGAACGATTCATTCGTAGAGTTGCTATTTTGAATTTCTGGGAAGTAACGCAAAAATTCTGCTTTAATTTTCTCAATATGATTCCGAAACAATCTGGTCATTTTACTTCTGAGAACAATTTCGTTTCCATCGCAGAATTTACAAAGCTGGAAAAATGCGGCAACAGATCCTGCAGAAATGCGTTCTTGATGCAAGTAATTGAATAAATATGATTCTAAGCTATTTTCACGATAACTGGGTCATGAAAACATCATATTTAAAATTGTTTCTGCGTACCCCTCGGCTAGGCTTCGCGTACCCCCAAGGGGTACGCGTACCCCACTTTGAGAACCGCTGATCTGAATTATATCATCATACTACAAAAAAATAAACATTTTAAAAACTATATCTTGTAACTGTGATTTTACACGAATTTTTTAAGTTTGTAAATCGTGAAATTGTCGAAAATTTAAGTTTTGGGGAATTTCTTAAATCGGCTTTTACCTGCTTATTTTTGGTTAAACATATAGATACTAGAGCACAGTACCAATCTAAAATGACCTTTTATAACATAGTGTCATGAAACTGTGCTTGAAATTTAAAACAAAAAATTAACTCCAAAATCACACCCCTTTTTGACAATCAGCATATAATGACCGAATTACTTGCCCAAATTTCAAAACAAAATATATCTAGGGCGACGTTCGTCGCCCGGCAGACAAGCGCATGCGACTGCATAGGCGACACGAACTCCAGCCCTGTATACAACTACCAGAGTTGGGGGGTTTTCAGCTATCTGCACACGCCGCCCCGAAAGAGTTACAATCTTGAAACTCGGTATATGACCTGGTATGTGGTCCATGACATACCAAAAAAAAAATCAACCCGATCCGACAACTCGTTCTGTGTTAAAAAAGGCTCTCAATATCGTCAAATTCCTTTCGGCTGGCTGGTGGCTGGGTGGGTCGGTGGCTGGTTAGTTCTCTGCGGAGATTAATTTAGCCTACAGAGAAAACGGTAAATCTTAGAACTATGAAACTTGGACCACACTAAGATGTACTTCAGACGCAGTGACTTTTGCTTTCAAAACCAAAATCGGGTAACAGGGACCGTAGAAAATCAAAATTTGGATGATAATCAAAACGCGTAATTACCAAGGCGTGGTAATTTGTACAAACTTGAAATTTAACATGCTATTAACCATTATAAATATCTTGCGTCCAAAACACAAGGGGCTAAATTTGGGGATGACCATGGGCCCAAAAATGACAAAAAACATATCTGAACTTTAAGAAATGAATCATTCAAAGAAAACGCTACAACTGAGATGTTTCAAACGTGGAATACATTTTGATATCTCTCATTCTTTATCACTTTTGAATATGGAAAGCAAAATTGGGTAACGGGTACCGGAGAAAATCAAAATTATCAAAAGTAGGTAATTCCGTACTCTTATGAATAAAACGCTATACTGAGAAAACGGTTCATCTTAGAACTTTGAAACTTGGGCCACACTCAGATGTACCTCATATAACCAAAACCGGGCAATTGGGACCGGGGAAAATAAAAATCAAAATCAAAACGCGTAATTACTCAGGCGTAGTAATTTGTACAAGCTTGAAATTAAACATGCTCTTAACCATTAATATCTAGTGCTTAAAACATAAGGGTTATCTTTGGGGGGACCGTGAGCCCAAAAATGTCAAAAAACAACTTTAAACTTAACAAATTTAATCATTTAAAGTCCATCATCCACACCTTGATAGCAAACGAACAAAAAAAGATGTAATATCCAACCAAATACAAAAATTTGTAAAAAAAAAAAAAAAAGGCAGCCAAGCTCTCCTTCAAAAGTCTTCGGCTGTGAATGCTGTGAGATATAGAATTTGAGCCAAGCTTTTTATTCTTTCTCCCTAGTTTCGCTTTGAAAATAAGTAAGATCATTTCGCCTGTTGACGAGCGCCAAGCCAACGATTTTTGTGGTAAAAAAGTAAAATTTTTAAACTCGAAATCATAAAAAAAATTCTTGGCCATGAACCAAATTCAATGGCCAAGCCATTTTTTTATATATAATTCTTGGCTATGAACCAAATTCAATGGCCAAGCCATTTTTTTATGATTTCGAGTTTAAAAATTTTACTTTTTTACCACAAAAATCGTCAAATCGTCAAAAATCGTCAACAGGGGAAATTATCTTATTTATTTTCAAAGCGAAACTAGGGAGAAAGAATAAAAAGCTTGGCTCAATTTCTATATCTCACAGCATTCACAGCCGAAGACTTTTGAAAGAGAGCTTGGCTGCCGTTTTTTATTTTTTTTTATTTTTGTATTTGGTTGTCAAATTTACAGAATAGGTTGTCGAGTACCACAATAATGGCCAAGAATTTTTTTGATCAAAACCCTCTAAGGTCACGAGGCCTCAAGATCGTCCCCATGTGATTTCTTATGGGAGATAATTGCTGATGGGATCTAGGTCGAATATTACCAAGTTTATTTTCGGGTCATGGTGGACCAAATAATTTTTCTTTTACTTTCTAAATTCATAACTTGTTAGCCTGGATGAAATATATTTTTTGAGTTTAGCTGGTGAATACCCCTTTAACTCATTCAGTGGAATCGTCCATTTTAATGGACACCAACTTTCAAAATTTATATCAGGGTAAAGGATAGTTTTTTTCATTTTGACCTTAATTTTTTTTTTTTTCCGTGCATTAAAAATAGATACATTTTTTCCCCATCCCGATTGGACAAAAAGTGCCTTTTTTAGAGCAAATTGAAAATACACATCTGCAAAAATGGCTAAAAATGAAAAAATATGGTTTGTCCCGGAAAAGTAATTTATTTGTAGTATTGCTACTATTTGAGTTACAAAAAATGTAAAATATGCAAAAAATTCAGAAAAAAGTCTTGTTTTAGGAATGTACATCAAATTTACATCTTAACCTAAAATGAAACTTTAATTCAAAATCCAAAATTTCCCAAAATTCCTTAAAAATCACGAAAAAAAATTATTTGAAAAACACTAAAATTCTCAGAAAAAAATTAGTATTTTGAAATTATTGTTAAAAATAAGTTAATTTTGGCCAATTTAATTCTCCGCTGAATGGGTTAAGGGACTTTTATATTTTAAATATTTATTTGTGGTTTAATATTTTGTTGTGTACTGTATTGTAGTGTGTAGTAATGTCATATTATAATTTGTATCAATTTGTATCACACATTTTAAAGGTTGGTGTAAGAAGGGGCCTCACTACCTCAATCAATCAATCAATCAAATCAATCACAAGGGTTCACAAGATTTCATGTTGACCAAGTGGTACAATAACACCTCACTGCCCCGCACCGTCACTTTTCTCTGCCGTTTACCCTCAGTACACGCGTTCACACTCCGACACCAGGCGACTTAGACTCCTCCGTTTCATCCAGTACTTTTGAGGTGTTTGTATAGATCATTATCAAGAAATATTTAACTTCAATATCCCCAATACGATTTTAAAATGTATATTATCTACATGTAAGATATAGCCCAGTTGTCATATATAATCTGAGTCCGGTTTATTTAAGGATAATAATGGTTTGGTATAACTCAACAAAGAGGTATCTTTCCCTTCAATTCCTTTGGGTTTCGTCCTTTGCGACGATTTATCAACCCAGTAGAAAAGGAAATGATTTTAAATCTCTAAATTGAATAAAACATTTATGAAAAAACACTAAAAGAATGCGAGTATCCTTAAACAATATTCCGTCTTTGAGATCAAAGCCGTCCCATCGGATCACTCAACAAATAATGGTCGATTATATTTCCTTTGAATACGAGAGTTGAATAAAGCGGAGTTCTAGGGGTTTCGCTTCGCTGAGTTGGAGATGAAAAAGTAAAAATGTAAATTCTGAATGTAAGGCGGGCAGACTCTTCAAGGGAGTTCAAGTTTTCAGGGAAATTTACTTAAATAAGTCATTTTCAATGCAATAATCGCAATATTAACTTCTTAAAATAAAACTGTATGTACACATTGACTTCATGTTATTTAGGATGAGCTAAAATCGTTTCATGGCTTAAAGGTTTAAACAGTTATATTACACGCTTTTGAACTTTTAAACGGAATGGACCCAAGCCTTTGAAGTTGGCTTATTAAATATACAGTTATTTATAACAACTGTCGTAAAAGTTTGCTCTGACCGGGTCTCGAACCCAGAACGGAGGATGAGGTTCTTGGTTCCGGGTTCGGGTTAAGGACATCGATATTGGATGATAGCAATTGTCGTAAAAGTTTGCCCAGAGTGTGGATGTTTGTATTTAAAAGAAAGCTTTCACGCTTGGTATATTAAAGTTAATTTTTTAGTTTTCGGATATCATTTGTGGACAACTTTTCGTGCCAATTTCAAATCTCATTTTCAAGCCTTTTTCAATGTCTAGGATTGTAAAAAAAAAAAATGCGTCCGCGTATGTAATAATCACGAAACGTTGCCCAATAAATAACTATATGCACTGATATCCGAAAGCCATAAAATTCACATATTATATGCTATATACGAATCCTGTAAATTTATGTTCAAAATTTGTTTTCAAATAATATTTTATAATTATTTATGAATGGTTCAATTATTCAAATTTTAATAAAAAACTAACGCCCGTTCTTAAATTTCTACCAACGTTACCGTTCTAAAGATATTATAAAACGTGAGCACGTCAGTTCTCCAGTCAGCTCCCCGTGAGTGTGAGAATGTGTATGTGCTCCCCCTGCTCTAAGTCTAAGAGCAACCTCTGCCGGCAACGACGTCGCTCACGACTTCTGCTACGACGCGGACTAAGTGACGAGAGAGTGCCCTGCCCTCCTGAATACAGGACCACGGTCATAAACTGTAGACGGGGGAGCGCAATGCCTACTCACTCTCCTCACACTAGCGAGAAAATAAACGTCGTGTTTAAAGTAAACTGGATACTTTGTGCGAATTAGATTGGTGGGGGAGAAAAGTAGAGATAATATATTAACATATACATTTGTTTTAGTATCTGTCTCAACAACACGGTTTTGCTTATATTGCTTATGACATTCTAGTAAGTGCAGTGCAATGCCCCTACTCATTTCAAACACTTATTTAGTACTTTTTTGGGGCAGGGCATTCTATTGTATGGACCCCAAGGTCTTCTTCCTGCTCCCTTTTTGTATGAACTGTATGTGTAAATGTATCATGTTGATTACAGAAAAATAACTATATCTTGTTTGCTGGTCTAGTGGTTAATTTGCTTCCAACGCAGGAGGTTTGAATTCCGATTCAGACAAAATAGTTTTATCTTCTGATATCGACAATTAATTCTCAATTGTTATTATTCTGTTTGGAATACTATTTGGTATCTACATTGAAGCAGTCTCAGCAACCAAGCACACACTACATTCTGAGGTAGATTAGAATAACCTTGTTGCATCTGGCGTTGTCCTTGATTGAATCTTGTCCAACGAGTTGGGTGGCGTTCACTATTCAAAATACCGTTGACCTGGTCACTATCTACTTATCGATGGCGTCGGCGCCGGCAGGGTTGACTTGGTAATTGAACCTCCCTCTGAAAATCAGTTATGTCTCTAAATTTGAGTTCATTAATTTAAATCACCATCAACAAATCACTTTTTTAGCAAGCTCAGAAATGAATGTTATTTCGTTTGCCCAACCGTTAATCGAATTTAATTAGATTTTGGATACATTGCACTGTATACTCGAAAGTACTCGTATGCTACAAATTAATTATTTTTTAAAACTTGTAGCTAGGTAGAATTCAGACAGTGGAACGTGACTAAATTCCATTCTATTCTCACCTCGTGGCGTATAAGTTCCAGTCCTGACCTAATTATTTTGTGAAACTTAATTTAAACTTTGTTATTGATGAGAAACATGTATGATGCACATCCATGCATCTAGACCTAGATCGATGTGTGTATAGTGTTAGTAAATAGCGCGACGGTGCTTTGTCCTGGTAGTTGGCGGGTTGTTTTCAATAGGGTTCTCTTCTACAAGCGGCGAGCCATGAAATGGCATGGGTAACTCTCCAGTCCAGCGATTACTGCAGTCGAGTTCTTCGTTTTATCTCCTTTAACCACTCGACTCTAGTCCACAAAAGATTCGTTTTATGTAACGGGTTTGTTAACACGTCGCATTAAAGCTACTACGACCTCGTAAATACTGAAACAAACAAGAGGAAATTTAAAAACAAGTACTGACGTGTTCAAAATAAAAGTTACATGTATACTGACATGCACACAATTTCAGTGACAAGTTCTGGCACGTTTAGAATACAATTTACAAATAGGACTACTGACACGTTCAAAATACAAGTGAATGTACTGACATGCTTAAAATATAAGTATTACAAGTACTTTCATATCTAAAATACAAGTTACAAGTATTGACTTGCTAAAAATATAATTTACAAGTACTGACATGCTCAAAATACAAGTTACAGGAACTGACCTGCTCAAAATACAAGTTACAAGTATTAATATGCTTAAAATTCAAATTACAATTATTGACATGCTCAAAATACAAGTTTTACGTACTGTCACGTCCAAAATGAAAGTTACTAATACTATTCTCAAAATACAATACTGACCTGCTCAAAACAAAACGAACAAGTAGGCATACTGACCTACTCAAAATACAAGTAACAAGTACTGATATACTTTAAAATGCAGTGGTTTCTATGCTCGTTTACATACATATACATTACTAGAAACCGTCACCGGTCGCTTAATCATTCAGTCAAGGAGTCCGGATACGAAGCTTGACCTCGCGAGTAAATCAGTCTCACGTGTTACGCATGACATGAGCCATCACTGTCAGTTTTAAGCTGTAAAAATTCTACTACTCACAATTCTAACTTTATTATAGTTGATTATTAACATTGACGAATATAGGCATGTCAATTTTCAACACTCAACAACACACTTCAACAATATTATAATAGCCCCACATATTTTATAAACATCTACGACATTTCGAATGTGTATTGTATTTTGGACAGTAGTTAACCGTACACGTGAAGCGACAAGTCGTTAGTAAGCCGATACGTGCGGTATGCCAGTTTTCTGCGCAGAGGTAATTTCAACCGACCAACTGAATTATTTACAATTTGTAAAGTTCGAATTACACATTGCTAACGGAACGCCCTCTCCTGTTATCTTGGCATCGAGTTATCGCGGTCCGGAAACCATCCAATCAGCGTCTCTTGATCAATAACTCTGTCCGCGGCGGGAGAGTTTAATTAATACATATAGCCGCTAATTGGAGTTATAACGAAAATCATCTTGGCCGAGGGATTTTGCTCGCAATGAAAATTAAGCCGAGACAAAAAGCAATGTTAATGGAACCGTTGAGGAGGAAGTGAGCTCTCCCGGTTTTCATTAGGCATATACCGATTTAAATAAAAATAACTTAAATTAAATCGTTTAATAATTCTATACTGCCATAGCAAAAATATGGAAAAAAAAAAAATAAAAATTTGTATGTCTATATGGACGAATGCTAACTTAACTTATTTGATTTTTTTAATACGAGGAGGATGACAATTGACTTATAATCAATCGGGGCTTAGGTGGTTCTAAAATAACCTTTTTCACACAATTTTTCGAACTGCTTTTATAGTAGGCAACTATGACGGTGTTATGTTAGTACTTTATACACAAATTAAAAAGTGCCTACACATATATTATATTTATTAACCTGCTAGTGTTATTTTGGTTTGTGTTTTTAGTTATTGTTCATATTTTCAGTTTTACTCTAAAGTTACTCTTTTGTAGTTGTGAAACAATTGAGTGTTCAATAAATTCAAGAAGTGGCAGAAATTAAAATCAGATTATTTTCAAAATAAGTTAAGTAATAGGCTTAAGTTAAGTAATGTTATATTTTAAACAAGAATCAAAATCAAGAAAGACTGAGCAAATGGCTTCTGCTTTCTCTGAAAAACAAGGTTTCGACTTGTAATTGATCATAATCTCTCGCACAATGAAAACATAACTCATTTATTTCTTACTGTGACAGGTAAGCGTATTATACGTATGCGTAATATCGGTTGTAGGGGAAGTTCAATAACTGATTTCTGTTTTTAAATCGCAATTCGTTTTGAAGGGCTGTCAAGATTCGGCGCACGTTTTTTTCTAAATGAGCCTAATATACAACACGGTGCGAGCCGTGTGTGGTGGCGGTGGTGGTGGAGTGGGTTGGGTTGGTTGGGGTGAGATTTCTACATGGTTGGCGGATTCATTGGATTCGGGAAGAGTCGAGGTGTTCCGAACCCGCTCACGACATAACTGACGAACAATATCCCAACATTATGTTATATACTCCTTGTTGTTTGCTGAATGCAGTCAAATAACATTGGAAACCGGTTTTAAGCGGCAAACTATTGCAATCACACATCTGAATACAAGTAAAATAACATTGAAAAACCTGTTTTAAACGGCACACTGTTGCCACACACTGTTGCCAACCTTCTAGGCTGGTTCTTGTGACAGCTCCACTCTGATACCTCAAGTTGTCTCTAACTTTACTCTCAAACGATATATGAACTAACAAACCCACACTACTTGCGAAACTTGAAAAATACGGAATAAGAGGAATAGATTTGAAACTTATCGTAAACTATTTAGAAAATAGAAAACAATGTTAAAATCAACGCCACACTTAGCGATCCACAACAATTATTTATGGTGTCCCTCAAGGGCCCATTCTTGGACCATTACTGTTTATAATATAAATGAACGACCTGTGTAACCTTAAAATAATTGGCAAAATCATTACTTTTGCGGATGACACTGTTTTGCTGTTTGAAGGCAATAGTTGGCATGAAGTACATATTCTAGCTGATATCTAGAAATTAACTAAATCAAGAACTGGCTAAATATAAACTATCTCACTCATAATTAAAGCTAAACAAACTACATCGCCTTCTCTCATAACCAAACAGATGGTGTAGCACACTATTAAGTATACATTTCAAAATTGTGTGACAAGAAACCCACTAGCAAATATAAAAAAAATAAATAGGGTTGATGAAATCTAATATCTAGAGATATTAATAGACAACACATTAAATGGGACAAACACATATAGTTCATATCTACTTAACTAAATTTTACGTCCTTAGGAATATCTTAACTACAAACACATTGAAAACGGAATATTTCGCTCCGGTAGGATCTATTATACAGTATGGTATAATAAATTGGGGAGGTACTTTCCATTCACACATACAAAATATGGAAGTTTTCCAGAAAATGTTACTTAAAGTTATGCTCAAAAAGAATAGCACATAGCATAGCATAGCAACATACTTTTTTATGAAATATCTGGGATATCAATATTTTCCATACGGAAACTATATGTACAAAATTTATTTGAATATATGCATAAACACAGGTACTACCCCACCACTTACCACTCTCAAAGAACGAGACAAATCACAGGTTTTCAAATAATAATTCCCAGATTTAAGTCCATACTTCTTCCGAAACAAGTGATCTCCCTAGGACCTCCAGTTAGTAACAGTATTCCTGTGCAAATAAAAATGGTAAACACAACACACCAATTTAAAGAACTGATCAAACAACTTCTTTTAACTTCCACTGAGGAGTGTATAGAAACTCTTATCAACCTAAAACCTACACCCCATAAACATTTTCCATATTAAATAACTATAGCTCAAATTTATAAATTTATATCATGACCAATAACTAACCTCAAGAAATATTTTAAACGTAAGACGACGACTACAGGACTTAACGTCAACTATATGTCGACTAAATGACACCATGCTTACTTATTAATATAACCAACTAATACAAAAAAGAGTGTAATGCTCGTTATAGTTAGCTGGGAGAAAAAACAAAACAATAATAATGTAATAACATGAAAATATAATATCTTACACCATTGTTACTTAAATAATACATTCATATTTCATACTTTGTGTAATGTGATATTACAAGCTAAATAAACATATTCATTTATCAGAATAGAGTAGAATATTATTATATTTGGTCCATATGATATATTCTATTATACCCACTAAAATTGTTTCATATCATTCTAATTCTAATTTATAGTCGAAGTAGTATTTTTAATATAATGGTTAAGACGCGATACAAGATACCTCTACCTACGTTGAAGCTACAGTTGTACTTCTGTGGGGAGCGGTATCCTGCATAACTGTTCACAATAAAAGCTTCGGCTGACCAACCTGTATCAATGAATCACTGTATCATATTGAAATAAATAAATTAATTAATGAAATAAATAAATAAATATTTATATATAAATAAATAAATAAATAAATAAGTAAAATAACATTGAAGGCCCGGTTTTAAACGGCAAACTATTACGATCAAACGGCTGAATGCAAGTAAAATAACAATGAAAATCCGGTTTTAAATGGCAAACTATTGTAATCCGACGGTTGAATGCAAGTAAAATTACTTTGAAAACTGGCTTTAGACAGCAAACTCCTGCTTATCTTCCAACGACCATGAGTGTAGTTTCTAGATCCAATGAGCACTGTAGTAATGTTGAGTTCTTGCGTTGGTATTAATGTTTGTGACAGCGAGCGTACCGTGACAGGGTGAGGAATAGGTCTACCGAACAATGCAAGGCGCCAACTTGATGCACGTTCAAGCCCCGAGCGCAGACGCAGATTAATGCCCACCCTAGCTTCTGAAATGTTCCGTGGACGGACTCCATGTGTACGGTTAGTCGGCATGAAGTCACGTGTGCCACTACACCTAGGGCGGCAATTCAACGCTCATTGGATGAGCGAAGCGAAGAATTCAACTTCACTTTGTGTTTTTTTTTCAGTTACGTTACCCCAAGAAAAATAGCTCGGGTGTTTTGTTTTTGTTAGTTATTTTGTCTGTTTGTTCGCTCTCTACCGGGCAAACGGCATATGCGATTATGATGAAAATTGGAGGGGACCTTCGAAATCTCTAAACTTGGACCTGCCACGTTTTTGGGTATATTCGATCAAATATTTCTTATGATTATTGTACTTTAACGATTTTTTTCATTTTTTAATGAGATATTTTCGTGATATTTGGCAAACGACTACTCCGATATTGATGACACTTAATAGGAACGTTTAAAATCACTGAAATTATAAATGTTATGATTTTAGAGTCATTGGAAAAAAATTCTTATAGAAATCGTACTTTACGATTTTTTCAAAGGTTTTAAAGCGATATTTTCGTGATATTTGGGCCGATTCTGACCAAACAGCTGGGGGGGCTACAACGTTCATATTTTACATGAACATAAAGATTATGGTGATGTAGTGCCTCTAGAAAGAAAAATTTGAAAAAGTTGGTCGAAATTAATAGAAATAAAGGTTTTAATGTAGGCCTTTTACAGGTGTATAATTAACAAGTAATATCAAGTAACTATAGAAAAAGTAATGAGAAAAACGTGATCATTGGACATAAATATTCCAAAAAATCTCATCCATCAACGCTACTGGAAAAAGCGTTCGCGAAGCGGCCTAGTGACCTAAACAAACTTTTATGGTAGTTGGTGTATTCATTTTAACTGCTGTTACACTGCTCAAGTGACTTTCATTAGGTAATTCGAGTGTATGTTGCAAGCTTTGAGGAACTCTTTTGCGATGATGATGATGATGATGATGATGATGATGATGATGATGATGATGATGATGATTTTTGTTTCTTATTGTCTCTATTGATGCACTTAGGCTATTCGAGACTATGGGTAGGGAAAGATAAAACGATTGCAAAACAATTGCCTTATGCTGGATTCGAGCCAACGTCCTCGTAAAGTCCTAAACTTTGGATTAGCGCCTTAATCGTATTTGCAACCACTGACGGCCTCTTTTTCGATTGGGGAGAGGACAAAATGACGGTATATTTTTCTTTCTTTTACTTGACACAACTAGCCACAATTCAGCACAACAGCTTGTCTACTGACTGGAAGTAGTTTTTCAGTGGTGATGAATGGCGTTACTGTATATTAATGTTTTGAAGTGTGGCGGGGGGTCACAAAATAAGGTGGGGGTGTGGGGTTCATTCCCCCATCCCCCTTTCTTACGTGGAGGTTAGTGGGACTCAATCCTACCATTCCCATATGACTGACGAAAACCTTCGAAACATTACTGAGGAATGCCTGTGTCTGAGATCAACTCGACGACCTGCTGTATCCGAGTCTTGCGTTTAAGCGAAGTGCTACCTCTATCGGTTAGAGAGCTTGTTCTGAACTACCTCTGAGTTAAATCAATATCAACTTGAAAGTTTGGCCGTGTTGAACATGAATTTCAAGTTTACACATTTGCACATGTTAGCACCTTCATGGCGCCAACTAAAACTACCGTATAGGCTTCACGCTTTCAGGCCAAGCCTAGAGTATTACACGTGATTGAAGACGATCGACACATTTATGTTGTTCACATATTCTCCCTAAAATTACTATATTATTTTATTAACTAGATTTCCTAACGCTGTGATCCTCTTTTTAGTAAGAATGCCAGCTGTAGGGTTGACCCTCTTCTCTCGGTCCTATTTACTAAATTAAATGACAACTTTTCGACAGACAGCGACATATTCTATGTAAATAGAAAAACCAATGATATTTAACATCAATAGTAGTCTAAATACGCAGTTATTGGCCACTGGCGTGACAATTTGAAAGCCATCTTGAAAATACAGTTTGCATGTTAAAGTAGATGGGAGCGATTTGTAGACCAAATTTTTTTTAAGGTGGCCGTCAGGTTGACAGGTGAGCATATTAGACATTAACACCAAATGATTATTAAATTCCCTTATACAATAACCTTTTATTGTTTCTGTTTGTGCACTCCCATGCTGCACAAGCTAAAACCATATCAAACAATCCAAAAAATACTTAATTGGATTAAAAAAGCATAAATTGAAACGCCAAATCGCCATTTTGAAAAGGTTAGATTGACGCTTCAAGCCTACTATAGATGTTAAATATAATTGAGAAAAACTCGTACGCAGCGCAACATAATAACATTTTTGCGAATGCAAATGTTGGCAATGACAGATCCATTTAGGAAATTCTCAATGTCGATGGAAAGGTTTAGCATGCTTTATTCTATTTACAAATTTTGTCACTGTCAATCGACAATCATGTCGTTTTTAGTTAGTTAATATAGGCCCTCACGTATATGGTCATTTTGAAGAGACTGTCTGAATGACTATCCATTTCATTCGCATAAACGACTGATGAAAATCTCGAGAAAAACTAGCTGTCAGGATTTTCTGGTGGTAGAACTCTTACCTGTGACCATAGATATTAAACACCTATTTCAGGCTAGATCAGCAGTCATTGGTCCACTTCCGTGACAATTTGAAGCCATCTTGAAAGACCTGTTTGCATGTTAATTAAATGGGAGCGATTTGTAGCCCAAATAGTTCTCAATATTGCCACCAGGTTGACAGGTGAGCATACTAGCCTTTAACATCAAATGATTACTAAATTCCTTTATGCAATAACTTCTTATTGTTCTGTTTGTTCATTATCATGCTGCACAAGCTAAAACCATATCAAACAATCCAGTAAAATACTTAAATGCATTAAAAAAGCATAAATTAAAACGCCAAATCGCCATTTTGTTGATGGCAGATTGACTCTTCAATTTGTTACGCTCGCGCCTGTGCGGAGGTATTGGAGACTGCGTATCTAGCCTACAATAGGTGTTTAGTATCTATGCCTGTGACCTCTTGAATTAGAACCTCACACATGAGCAAATACTATGTGATATGGTTACCGGCGAATACCTCTAGTGTTTCAAT
The DNA here is from genome assembly GCA_024449915.1 of Sweltsa coloradensis. Classification (NCBI taxonomy): domain Eukaryota; kingdom Metazoa; phylum Arthropoda; class Insecta; order Plecoptera; family Chloroperlidae; genus Sweltsa; species Sweltsa coloradensis. The sequence continues at coordinate 250,473 of JAMZAV010000694.1, read as the reverse complement.
AATATGCTACCGGATCTGCCTCTAGACATACTGTGTTAGTCATGGACTAGACACGAATGTCAAACAATGATCCGTTTTCCGTCTCGATTTTGACGTAACTTTAATTATTGATTTCCAGTGGCGGCGCTGCGGGGGATGGGGGCATCAACGGGCAATTGCACCCCCCACCCCCACCCATCTATGCCTGCCGTCAAATACTCGTCGCATTCGAATTTATTAAAATAGTCGAGACAAATAATTTTTTGCGAAATTCCATACATTATATAAATGCAGTCTGTGTTCTTAAGTGAGATTGGAATTAACCGAGGAAAACTCTATTGAACTCTCTTAGAATCGCAACTACCGACCGCGCCAGCCTCCCAAACGATTTGCCAGTTTTGCCACCGATCTACACACTAGCGAAAAAGAGAAATCTCGCATTGGCAACTTCATGATTAAATATATAATATAGGCTCAATTTAGTTCTCGATCATGATCAGCGAGTTAAGAAAACGGTTTACTTACAACAGTGACGTGCTAGCCGAAGAAAGTACCCTTAACCCACTGAGTGCTAACTTTCTATGATTCGATAAGTTGAAACCATTGGCCAAACATATCGTTGCGATATGGACAGTTATGAGGTTGAGATAAATAAAACTATTCTCACTTGTGTTAAAAATAACCTGGAAAAAATGATATTACATAGTTAATTCAACGGTAAATGAAGCAAATGTGTTGAACACATCTGAGCCGATGTTAAAACCGTCACAAACGATGAGTGATTTCAGTGACTATCCCGCCTTGTAGTGCCGGGCGCGAGATATCGTTTTCAAGTTGGCGCCAAATAAAATCCTATCTACGAAGATTTACGACGAACAATCGTCTCGGTGTTTGGCTGGACTCGCCACTGAAAACCACTTGCACAATCTTTAGACTTATATCAAGTAGTGGATCGATTTGCAGTATCTCACTTCAACTGACAGAATGCCTTCGTTCTTTCGTTTTACCCGCCTGTATTATATATTTTGTGTATGTGTTGTGTGTGTATATGTGTGTATTGTATATGTTGTGAAAAGTGTTGTGAACAGACAGGGACGAGACAAAATTTGGTCCAGACAGAGTATATCTACTTACAATATTTGCATTGCTGCTTGTTGGATGTGCGTATAGTTAGAGCAGCGAAACTTCATTTTGGCTAACCAGAGGGAAAAACATCATTTTTGGTCTGTTTTTCGTTTTCTACTGGACGAACGGCTACTCAGAAGTGCATACTACAGCGGGTGTCCTTACGGTAGACTTGTTATTTTATTTAGACCTGCCACGCTTTTGGTACAATCGAAGATACGTTTTTCATACATAATTGTATTTTTAGGATATTTCTGTTTGAATTACTGGATAAAAACTTGAGAAAACCTTCGAAGTATCTGAACTTGAACATAGGACACAGGACACCACGGTTCTAAAATACAATCCGAGAAAAATTTCTCGTGAAATCGTACTTTCACAACTTTTTTACGGATGTAGGAATGCCGGAAATGGTCGAATACGACACGAGAAATCAACACGACCACGAAAAGGGTTCGCGAAGAGGCGAAGTGATAAGAATATTTCTTTCAGCCTGGGTGCACACTGTCAGTTTATCCGTGTAGAAGCCAGGAGAATATACGTGTACGTCTACAGAGGAGATAGTCTACGTGGAAGTTGCTGCAATAGTTCACAAATAAAACCCGTGAGTCGCATGTGATAGTGGGACGCCCGCTTTGTTCAGCGATAGTTATCTATACCGTCTTACTCTTGTGTCACACAATGCATGTCGAGCAGACAGCGCCAAGTAACTCGACGTATAGCACACTGCACACGCAAAGTTACGGCGGAGGCACACTTGCCTGCCAATACGTGTTGCCCTTCTTAGGCCCGGTATATCAAAGCCCAGTTAAAGTGGAGTTAACTTGTTATCACTAAAGCACTAAGTATTTTTAAATATTTCCAGTCTTAAATTATATTATGTCATTTCTTATAAGGTTATATTTTTCATCTAATAGGCTTATTTTATTTTGTTTAATTTACTTAATTTGTGAAGTTTATATTTAAATATTTTCCAAATACACTTTTATAATAATTTGCTACGGAAGATTAGAAGGGTAAATACAGTGTAAAATATATTCTATGTATTTATTAAAATGTATGTTACTGTATTGGAAATCAATTCTATTAGATTCTTTTTGTAATTATTTTATTTGTAGGGTAAACCGACAGATAAACAATTAAACATTGATATACCGGACCTTAGGCAACTCAGGAAGGAGACCCCTGTCGTTCAGGTATTAATTTTTATAATGTCTTGTGCAAGTGCTGTACAAGTAAGAATGCAATTAGTGAGAGGTATAGATGTACGCGCCACTAAATTAATGTTTTCTTCTCAAGGTCGAGTGGATTCTTGGATAGAAGCTGAACGCGCACTACGACACATTTTACTAAACGGGCGCTCTACGAGCGAATCTCTGTTATTTGACTCTGTAATAATATCATACCTCATCCTTTTCGGTCAATGCTTTTGTGGTATTAGTAGTTGTGTACTCTGATGGAGATTTTACCTCCTGTTGAATTTCTTTTACTATTCTACCTTCACAGTTTTATTTTCTTTAAGTTTTCTTTTTCTTTTCTACCTCTGCAGTTTTTTTTCTTCAGTTTCTTTTCTCTTCTACATCCACAGTTATATTTTCAATGAGTTTTCTTTTTCTTTTCCACCTCCACAATTTCCTTTTTTTAGTTTTCTCTATCTGTTCTACCCGCACCGTCCTCCCTGTCAAGTCTGAATCTTCTACCCTCGTGGTTCCCCTGAGCTATTCTCCACTGCAACAATAGTAAAACATTCAGAGCCGACCTGTCCTTCCTCCGTCAGTACTCAGCGCAGCCGACGGCGTCAAGCCGATGACATTGCTTTATTTACAAGCCCAACGCTCGGAACTCTTATTCCTTCCGTTCGACCAAGTCAGTAGGGATCGATTGGGGTTTTGCATTGAGTATTTATTGCAAAATGCTCCGTTCTGAAAAGTATAGCCGTTTTATACAAAAGTGCGGATTAAAGTTCCACGGCGAGAAACAAAAATCAAATCGACTCCTTAGGATCAGAAACTTTGCATTTTCCGTCGTTGCACAAAATGGTAATTTATAGAATGTGATTCTCCCTATTTGGAGGATAGGAAAGGAAGGCTACAGTCGAGTTTTGGAGCGGTGGAAATCACTGACACCTACTTCTATGAGTGAAACCCAGCATTTGACTTAATAACTTATGGGAACTGTATCGACGAATAACTTAAACGTCTCAGAAAGGTGTCTGAAAGAAAGAAGGACTTTTTTTTTTTGGGGGGGGGGGGAGAATATTCTCAATATCACCCAGTGCAAAATTCCATCTTAAGCAATGACTTTTGTGTTTTGTTTCAAAACCTCTTTGTTCCTCTACCTAAGGAAAAATTTAATTTCTGAAGAAACAGATGGTGCACAATAATTCCGTTCGTCAGGCTGTACTAATACTAGTTTTGTACCGGCGCACGAAACAAGTTGAGCGCCACACATAATTTTAGAAAACCACTTCCCCTTATACAAAGGTTGAAGACAAAAAGATTTATTATTAAAAATTTGTTGATAAAAAAATTAAATTTTCATTTGGTGGACTGGCTTAAGTATTGTCCAAAATTTTTAATAATATTGGCTGATATTATTACAGTCATGCCCCAACCCAAAATATTTTTTTTTGAAATGCGGGTTAAATAAAGTCCCTCTTTCGTTCAGCCAACTTTCAGGACATCTTTTTGGAATTGCAACAACGTTAATAAAGAATCAATCTATGACATTCAGTACGCGTGTGTGTTCTTAAATTAGTTCATTGATTTTGAATAAATCATTCATGAAATATCCGTAATTACTTCAATTTTGTCAATTCGGGGAATTTATCCAAGTATACAGATTTTTTAACGCAAATTTTATTACTTGATATCAACATTTTTAATCAATGTTAACGCGCAAGTTAATTTGGCAAATCGCAAGAAAAGCGGTTTTGATGGGAATTTTCTAAATTAAAATCAATGTTTTGGATTTTCCATTTTTCCACGTTTTGGACTTTTGTCTCGCAATGGAGCTTTAAGTTTATTTTTTTTCAACCAAGTGTGGATATCATTATAAAAGTATTTAATTTACATTCATGCAAAATTTGGTAATGGTATTACCAACCGTTCAGCAGAAATAATCACCATCTGTGTGCGCGCATTTGAGTAAGGCCAAGTTCAGCGATCAAAAATCTTCCAGTGAGGCATACAGATGATCATAATCGAGCCCACGTAAAATGGAATGTAGTGTTCAAGCGGTGAGCCACAACCATGCGCATATTCAACCTCAAACAACGTAGCCCCCACACATAACACAGCCGTCCAGCTGCATATGGTTTGAGGGAAAACATAAGAGCTGTTCGCATAGTTGAATGGTTTTCAAGCACATTATAGAGTGTTATTATAATTTTATTGCCAATGTGCTCTGTGGAATGAATTACAGCTTCGTAACTGAATTCAGAGTTGGAATAACAAATGAATGTTCAGAAGCGAGACGAGTCTTTGTATGTAATTGTTAAATGCAGAAGGTGTTAGTTTGATTGCATTTACGATGTTTCTAATTTGGTTTTATCTTTATTACATAAAAGTTAATTAAACATATTAATAAAACAATTTAACATCACTTTTTTTTAAATTACTCGTGGAAAACCCGGACAGCTTGCCCCTCGTCAGGTGTCAACTAGCTAACCTACATTGAGGTTTGGACAACTGTGAAGGGATGTCCGAGGCCTGTATTTAAAAAGGGTCTCAATCCCTTACATTCGCATCAATGACTGAGGAAATCCTCGGAGAAAACCTTGAGTCAGTATTGCCGGTCTCGACGAGATTCGAACCCGGGACCTCCCGAATCAGAGTCGCGCGCTTTACGCTCGAGCCAACACTGTCGGTACTACATTATACAAAAGTTCACCGATGTAGATGCGTTATAATACCTTGGACACGGTTGATACGCCAGGGAGCCTGGATGGAAGGGCGAGATGCATTATGGGGGATCTGTCCACCTCATCGGTGTTGGAAACCACACATTTCCGCGCGGAGGGGTTTATCCTGTTGCCGATGACGTGTCATCCGAGTCCCAGAGGACCTGAGGGAATAGATGCGGTGATACTGACAGTGGGTCGCTGGCTGCAAGACGCGGGCAAACCTCCTCACCATCATAACGCCACAGAGCATAAACTATTATGTCATGTATCCCTGTGTCATAGTTACGAGGATAAGGACATGCATTCTAGGCAAATTCCTCTCGCTCAACAGTCTGGCTCAACAGTCTGGCTCAACAGTCTGGCTCCACGCAGTTGTCACGGGAGTGCAAGTGAAGGGCTGAGCAGTCAAACTTTTCTGAATATCATTTTAATATAATTTTTACACAATAAATTAATTGTTGTTTTTGGAACCAGGATTTTTTATAAAAGTTCATAACTAACAATTTAAGTGGTGTGCTTCTGGATAATTAACAAAATATGTGAATAGTCTGCTTAGTCCATGCTTACTTGATAACAATGAAAAGTTTAGTATACTTTGGATGCTTCTTGGTCGGGCGATTAGCTAGTGGCCAACTAACAAAATTTGTCATATTCCCTCTTAAAACGATTACCCCCCCCCCCTAAAAAAAAAAAAAAACATACCACATAATCTATAGCATAATACTATATTAAAAATATAATTTAAAATATGATCTTGTTAATGTGGCTTTACATGATTTTTTTTTAAGTTTTTTGATCCTGAAAATTGTGAAAATTTTAGTTTCATTGTAGTTCTTAAATCGGCTTTAACCTAGCAAATTTTTGTTCCACATAGATATAATAGCATCGTACCAATATAACATGGCCATTTATAACATCTTGTCATGAAACTGTGCACAAATATAAACTCAAACACGCAAAATTAAGCATTCCAAAATCGAACCCCTTCTTGGTAATAAGAATTTTTGACCGAACTACTTGCTCAAATTACGAAACAAAATACAGAAAATTTACAGAAAAGGCTGTCGAGTACGTCAATAATGGACAATATTTTTTGGGATCAAAATCCTCCACACACAGATCGTCTCCATGTTATTTCTTATGGGAGATTTTTGCCGATGGGAACTTGCTCGAAAATTACCAAGTTTAACAAATTTTTTCGGATCATTGCGAACCCAATAATTTTTCTATTTATTTCTAAATTATAACTATCTCACAAAAGCTACTCAAAACCGTAAAAGAGGCTAATAGGTCCTATGTTGTTTCGTCAGGACTATATCCCGCATAAAATATGTTCAAACATTGTTACCAGTGATTTCAAATACAGATTAAATTAATTGATTGGAGTTGATAAATTGTGTAAATAAAATAATTTCTTATTTGAATATTTGAATGTTTTTTTAGTCGGGGAATAGTTCTGACAAAACTATTTAGGCCCGTCCTATTAGTCACTTTTTCGGTTTTTAATACGTAAATGTTTTGTAGTAAATTACAAAAATATTCACTTGGTTTTAATATTGGCTGTATAGTCCTTCGTTTTACGTGATATTTATGGTAGTCTATGTTTGAAAGTAGATTACATTGAGTTCTATCTGAACTGAATCTTCACCGTTTGTCTTGAAGCCGTGCATGGTTTATGAGCTCGTATTGCATTGTGCCGGTGGGATGATTGCGATCGAGCGCGCTTCAAGTGACGAGAGAAGAAGAGTCTCAAATGAGCCAAGAGGTTGTGAGGCGTGACGTCAACACCAAGCCCTCCCTCTCACTCACTCAGCCACAGTTGGTGGCATGTGGGGAGCGCATAATGGGGAAACACGTTCACATATACAAACATTCAACAACGTAAATAAACATTCTCTCTTCTGGACAAAACTAAGTATTTAGGGGATTTGTATATAATTAGGGATTTATGCCAAAGAAAACCATTTCAGAAATACCTTTTATGAATATGGGTCATTTTGTAATTGCTCAGTTGGGTGTGTTGCTAATGGCGAAAATCTAACCGTGAAGAGAGTATAGGACATGTGTTTTAGGCAAATTGCTGTTCGCTTGGCTGACTGACACCACATGTGTCTAACATTTTAAACATATGTCACGAAAGTGGAAATATTTGGCTCTGCAATAAGACAATTATAAAATTTCATTTAAAATAATTTGTAATAAATAAATTGGTTTTCACGATTTTAAATTGGTTGAAAAGTCCAAAATAAACTATATTCGTGATTTTTTACTGACTGATAAAGACCAAATTTTAAAAAGATGCATCTTAACGCATTCAATACGCAAATGATTGTATATTAACGTATCCTTCCGTCAGTTCCCAAAGGAAACCCAATATGTTAGTGTAACTGATGACCAAAAACCATGCAGGCTTTATTGACAAATTTTCAAAGTTTTATATACGTGGGATGGTTCTTGGCCGAGCGAACAGCTGTGTGCAAACTGCCCAAATGTGTCTCATTCCCTTTCGCTTTCGAATCGGATTTGAGTGCACTAGCTAAGTGGCGACTTTTAGTTAGCTTCGTAACACGCATATCGCAGGTTTAGGTCAATTAGCTTCCGTCAGAACATGTGTCACACGCATTGCGTGTTAGCGCCAAATTGTTTGATTTGGACGAAATCAGTTGGCAAATCATGATGTAATATCCCATCTAACTGAGTTAATCCCAAGTCTAATAACGAACTTTGTTAAGCTGGACAAGTATGATCGTTATTATTTCCCATACTTGATAGTAATTATTCATACTCGTAAAAAATATTCTATTGTATTCAATTTATTTCAGTTTACGGATCCCACATAACTGCTGAGAATTAGAATGAAGACTTTGTTAGGAAATTGAATTTACGTTCATATTTGTGCTGCAAAACACAAATCGTCGACTAAGAAATAAATGTTTTCAATGTGTGAATGTGCATGTGTGTTTGTGTGTTACCTACGTCAATGTGAGACGTGTCATAATTTTGATACTAAATCATTACTAATTCACTTGATTATTGATTTGTTCAGAGTTAGTATGATTGCTTATATCATTAGTTTATGCTGATGGCATCCAGCTGTATGGACATAATGCCATTTGTAAGCTCGGTCTAATAAAAAAGTTAACCCCTCAATAAACTCGAACCCAGTTAATTCAATTGGCTCATGTCACTTTATTATTATGTTTTCTGTTTTCAGTTGTTATCACTTTTATTATATAATGATGACTATTGGGAATTTTATTATTTCAAACTTCGATTTCAAACTCCGTTGGAAATGGCGTTTTACCGAAATAAGTGTTTATTTCCTTGTGTGTTATTTATTCATTATGTTATTTGTCACTTGTCTGATTTGGTCGTATGTTTTTAAACAGTGTAATAATAATATTAACCGTTGATCTTGTAACTTCAGAAACCCGAGTGCTTGTATTTTGCCGCGTTTTATTCAGAGAGTCATCTCAAGTAACTTACTTCTGCTCGGTTAATTGGAAGAAAGCTCTTGATAATAATTCCCTTGCAAAACTCTTTAATTATCGAAGCAAAAAGTTTAAAGCCCTTAACTAAATTATATTTGCACTGACTTAATTATGATGTTTTTTTATAAAACAAACAAAACAAAACATTAGGATATTTAATTGGTATTAGTATAATAATACTTCAAGAGCATAATACTCAAAACATTGCTATATCTCCTTCACCGACAGTGTTGGCTCCAGCGTCAAGCGACTAGCGAGCTACTCTCATTCGGGAGGACCCGGTTTCAAATCCCGTCGAGACCGGTAATCATGACTGAAGGTTTTTTCCGAGGTTTTCTTCGGTCGTTAATGTGAATGCAAGAGATTAAGTCAAGTGTCCTTATTCCAATATAACTATAGTTATAGACACCAGAAGAGGGCCATGCATAGAGCACCCTATAACAGGTTTCCCACAAAAAAATATTATTAATATTTTATCTCCTTAATTTTACGTGATCAATTTAATCACGCATATTGTGTCTTATTATCCACTCTGAAGTTTGCGTACTTATATATAGAATTATGTAACTTTACAGCTACCAACCAAATTCATAAATCAGAATAACAAATAATGATTTTTTTAACACTCTATATTTCCCCCTACACGTCGCAACTTACCCTACTTAGATGACTAACTAGGTTTAGATAGAACTGCAGGCTCTCGTACATGCACATGAGGTTTGAAGTTATTTTCAGTTCCGGATTCAAATACACCGGAAATAACTTTACTTCTCTACTACGAATTTTACTATGCGGTTGTGTCATGCTCCCGGTAAACAAACCTATACTAGTTTGTTTACCTACTAGAACTATATTTAGGTGGTTACCATAACCAACCATTAAGGTTGCACAAGAGTCACTATCGGCGTCATACAGTCTGCTCTCAGTTCGGTTAGAACTCTATCCACTGTCATAACCGCATGTTTTAAAAAATCGATTCAAGATAAAACTTTCTCAAACTTGTATGAAACTATGAAAAAAATGGAAAATTTACCTTCAGTTTAGAATTTTTTTCAAAATTACACATTTTCAAAAATTTATTTATGCGTACTGATATAAACATTTATCTACAAAATAAAAAATAATAAAAAATCGTGTGTGTAGGCCCTACTTAATGTTAAACAGCTGAAATGCGAGTGCATCTTTTGCGCTATTTTAGGCAAACTGTTTTTGTGCAAAACGACGAACGCAAGCCAGGATTAAAATACGTTGTTATATAAGTGTACACTTGCGTTTATGTGGACTCCTGTAACACATTAGAAACTTTTAAAACATTCATATCGTCACCGGATTTTATCTTCATATTTTATTTAAATGCAGTTATGTCATCGGATGTATCAACTTTCCTTCCGTGCCTATGTATGTATGTTATACCAGCACACAACAATGAACACAAACAAAATTTGTCTGCGATTATGTGAAGGAGGTATTATAAATCCACAGATTTTGTAATCGATAATTTGTAGTGTTTCTGTTTGATAGAAATTACTATTAAAACACATTTCCCTAAAACCTTTAAATTTCTAAACAACCTCTTTAAAATTCTAAAGAAATACAATTTATATTATAAACTTAGAATTCGGCAATATATAAGTGAAAATATACAAATACCATGAAGTATTACAACTTGAATTTCTTCTAGGACACTATCCAATTCTACATTAAACTAAGAACACTTGTTCAGTCTTAATTGAAGTGAAGTAACTGCCCTTGTTCAACAATACCATACCACCCGCGACAAGAGGTCACACGCCTTCCGAGAACAATGCAAGCTTTTATCAATAATTCACATTTTCACTCAGTTTCGTTCCTGCGAGCGCTCCTAACAATAGTTTCAGTGATCAATACGCTAGATGCAGACGGTATCCCAGCCTCATCAGATTGAGAGCCGTCTGCCCGCTCCCGTCTCTATATCGTTCAATCTTGTCGGTTGCAGATTGGCAACGGCCAAAACAATGGATTTTTATCACCTAATGAAATGTTAAGTTTGTGGTGTATGTTGATTAACATAAAAATATATTTTGAATATTTCAACTTAATAACTCATTAGAAAATGGTGCTTTTAGGGTATAAAGTCGTAACATTAACATTGGGTTGGCAAAACTATGCTGAGCGAGACTTGTTGTTGTTATTATGATGAAGTCAAGCATAGATGTAGCTGACAAGGCTGTGTCGACAGAAGATCTTGAGCGCGAGTTTGATCGCGTGAAAGATGACGAGAAGAAAAAAGAAACCGTCACAAACCCTGCCTTAGAACTAGTCCGCTTAGAAGCTGTGCTCAGCGCGCTTGTGGAGAGTAAAGTGGTCGCCATCAAGGCGGCGACAACCAAGCCGAAGAAATCCCTTGGCCGCATTCGCCAAGGCAAACCTCAGCGCTTACCATCCACCTCGACGGCTTCGTCGTCGCATCAGGAGTCGACGAGGCCTCCCCCTCCCCCCTCCCCCACCGCTCCCCCCGCCATCACCACCACCACCGCCGACATCACCACCACCACCACCACTACCACCACCGGCACAAGCGCACCTCTGATGTCGGCCTCCTGTCGTCCGGACTCTTCCCCAAGCGCCATCGCCATCATCGGCATCACCACTCCCGAGCCCACCACGATCCCTCCCACCACAAGCCTAGCAGAGAGTTCGTCGAGGAGACGAGGAACAGTGGCTTGAGGACTAAGAGTGCGGCTAACCTCACAATGACCGCGATGTATGATGCCGACGTGGGCAGTACGTACAGTCTGAACGGGCACCTACTCCCCGGACCCTCTGCCGGCACCTGCCACAACGGCTACCACAACTACACCTACAACCAAGCGCATTGGGTGTCATCTTCCTTGTGCCCTAGCCCAGCTCACTCACAATCGCAAGTATACTTTTATAGACTACATATGCATCTTATGGGAACTTTGTAGTTATATGTTATATCATGTTCTATTGAGATTTTCCTGCCACCCAATTTTCAGGAGCGTTAGATTCCTCAGCTTTTGAAAACTCATGTAGGGCAGAAGATCGGGGTCTTAATGCTATGGGACTTCAAAAGAGTGGGACCAGAAAGCACAAATATTTTCCTTACTTTGAAACTTTGCAAACTGAAGTAGGAAATGTAAAAAGTTTTGTAATTTCTCTTATACATTCGTGGCTTTTTCTATGCATTATTTCTCAATATTTAGGAAATGTAATATTTTCATTTCAAGAGATAAATATTTTTGTTCGTCCTTTTTGCCCCATGAATGTGTTTTGCCTGCTAGTGCAGAGAGCAGGCAAGTATGTGGTGTTCGCCTGTGGCAGGGAACTCCACGCGTTTAACCTGGAGTGTTCGCCTGTAGAATATTATCTTACTGAGAACAGCTGATCACTTCAACGACCTGCAGCAGTGTTTCAATATGCCAGAGATATGATTCATGTATATTGATATAGAGTGCAGAGGGATTAGTTGGTATTACAGCAATCAATTTGTTTGATATGTTTGTTTCCAAATTCTACAACCCGTAAAATACGTTTACATAAATGCAACGAAGTTCATTCATTGGAAGCTTATTGCTCTGCACTGATACATTCAATAAAGCACGAGCGCAAACAGACAAACCAAATATGAAACCTTGGAATAATAGGATTCAAATAAGCCAGTTTTGTTAAAAGTGGACGAGATTTATTAACATAAGCGTATACTGTTTTACTCATTGCCACCAGGATTATATTATGTAACCGTGGTTCTATACTGACAATTATTTATTTAATCATCTACATTGACAGGCAGATGTTAAAGTAGGCCAAACACTTATTGAATAGTGAACACACGGATTTGGGAGATAAATTTAACTACATGTTTTATTGATCTAAAGCCATACATTACTGATTATCGAAGTTCCTTCCAATCGAACTATAGTCAAACTAGCTATGAATCTATCGTGACTTATGAACGATATATAAAATTAAAATGTAGCATTTCCCTTATTAGAATATAAGAACACCCAATGTTTTATTTCGCTGTGTAACTCTTTAAACCTGACGTGAATTATATTAGTCTGTCACTTCTTGTATGATGGGTTGTCTTTTACCAAAGTTGATTCTACAGTGATAGCTGGATGGATTAACCTCCCTCATTATTTTCTCCGTGTGGCAAGAATGTGTTTCTGAAGTCTTAGTCTGAAGGATGACCAGGGGGTTTGGTCGCATCGAGAATGAAGAGTCTGTACCACCATTGTCAAACTTGATATGTTCGTGATCTTTCACAGTTGTTGACAATGACACATGGGCACCACAGTTGCTATATTCCCTTTGAACTCTCCCTTGAAAGCAATATCAAGAGAAGGAAGTTCCTGTGATAGCGTGTTATAATGAATGGCCTGTTCTTTCTCTAGTAAATTATACTTATTTAAATCAAGTTTATGCCATAGCATTGGGGGATATCTATCTCTTGAAGTATTGTTAGTGAAACTCCATTCTTTTGCAAGCGTCCTGAACAAGTCACTACCAAATTACCTGCGATTATAAGACAAAAACTCTGGAAATGTCAAGCTTGGAAAATATGAATCTAACGTGGTTTAGTATCAGTGCGCTTGTCTTTTTCGTAAATAAAAATCTTCTACACATTTAGAATGTAGTCAATCACTGGGAGATAATCATTGCCTTTCAAATTATAGAAAAAAGCACAGACTTTTGCCAAGGACCTTCTGGTATTTTGTAGAAATAAGAGTTTCCTTCTGATAAGACTTGTGGAAGTGCAGGCAGTCACAGTTGACAACCATGACGACTATTTCTGATGACATGTGAGGCCAGTAAAGAAGTTCCCTAGCTGAGTTTTTATACATTGTCCATTCCCACGTGATTGTAGTTTTAACATTTCACTCTTGAGTGCCTTTGGTACACCTTCGACCAGAAGGAAATCAAGGGCTGTGCATATTAGGTACAATTCCCTTCATTTACTTATGGGGGATGGTGTACATTTGCACTAATACCTCTGAAAAGAGTGGCTCTCGAATATGGCAGTCCATTTATTTGAGATCACTTCGGTTTGACATGCGACAGAAGCTTAGAATTTATTCTCTGACCAACCTTCTTGTACATTGTAAATGATCCTGCATTCATTGTCTTTGTTAGTCCCTTAGTGAATGACCACAGCTGTTGATCATTGTTAACGGGTAGGAATGTTATATTACTTAATTTACGTGACAATTAATTTCGGTTTCACTCGACCGGAAGTTGAGTGGACCAAAATATTTCCGGTAAATTGTACAGGTATTATTATTTTTAATATGAAAATTTGTTTTAAAGGTGAACTTATTCTATTCATCAACTCAAACCTCACTTTGACCATCAAATGTTTTGTTATTGTTGTTCTTTGTTCCGCAACACACTTATTAATTAAATGTGTCACGAGGATGGCAGAAAAGAGCGGAGCTCCAAACACACTTGGTGACTGCCAACCTTATAACAATAAATGTATTGTAAAAAATAACAACATTAAATATCAACATAATTTTAACATTCATTAGCAAAACTACCAAACTATAAAAATAAGGTTCAGAAGTGCACACTTGTGTGATTATTTTTAAATTAATCTATCAGTGATCAGTTGCTGTGTCAATTAATATCACAACTCAGAAGTGTCGAAGAGTGGATTGGGAGGGGGAGGGAAGTCATACCTTTGGTTGTCTTTTTTTCGATCATAGGTCAAATCATATGTCAACTCATTAGTGATGTGTCAATCCTGCACAAATTCTCCATTAATTATTAAAGGTGGATTTTGAAATGGAACTATACCCTTGCATTCAATTTAAAACAACAACACTCCATTATAAAATATGATTATCGTAGAGAACAAAACACAATTTTACGCGAAAGTAAGCTATAGTCATGGTATATATTTTCCAGATTGGTATTGGTTTGTTTTCAAGTGAATCACAAGTGCTACGTGTTTTGTTTTATACAATTTTATATCACTAGAAGTGGAGGAGTAAGTACAAAATTTAAATAAGTCACCTCTAATCGATACTTTATGACATGCATTATGTTCCTTTGACAGGCACAAGTATTCTTTCCAATCGAGTTTCATTCCTATCTGGGGGGTGAGACTCGACGGGACTCAACTTCCGCGTGGTTTTGAATAATCTGATTCCGTCCATGAAGAAACAATTCCGACATTCGGTAGACTCGAGTTTCGTTTCCGTTTTTTCGGAATCATTCCGTGACTTGCGTCTGTGGCAAGGATTTTACCATTTTTTACCCAATCGGAAGCTTCGTTATAAAATCCACCGCCATGATTATGTGAGAAGAAACTAGCCAGCCGCATATTTATAAGGCAGTGAGTTTTTGTGAAGCCGTGTTTTTTTTTCTTTTTCTTGTGTACGCAAACAACGTCAAATTTAAGGTATGTTTGCTAATTACTATGTTTATAATAAACAATAATGGAAACAAAGTATTGTGCAACAATAAACAACTTAGGCCTATAAAGAGTCAAACAAGTGTACTGTGGACCAACAAATCACGAAATATTCCGGTATTTAAGCAAAATATAATGCTATGTTATCGAAATAAAAATGGAGGATTTTTTTTGTTTACAAATTTACGACTGTCGGAAATGTTTCCGTCAACCAAATAGCAGACGGAATCAAAAGATTCGTTGAGTCTACAAATTGCCGGAATACAGCACGGAAATCAACCAAACCACGTGGATTTTGCGTCGAGTCTCACCCCCCTGGCCAGCCAAGTTCGCTTCGTTCTTCCTCGGCTACTATCTTCGTTTCATGTTGCCAGCCTTTCCTGATGTATTCAACTGTGGTGATTCCGTCTTCATCGCCCACAACACTTTATCATCTCCAGTTAATGATCCCAATACATGGTTGATCATATATTTAGCGGCATTGAGCCTACTTTTAGAGACCTAGACTCCTCCAACCAACACATATGTATTTGTTGCTTGCTATCCATACGGTGGTTGTAAATGCCCCATAGATTTTGTATGGTTAAAATAATCCCATTATTTGTTAAGGGAATGTAAAATTTTGTATGTAAAGGCAGGACGAATTCAAACGTAGAAGGATCTAATTATGTGGATGAAACACACAAAGACATAACTGCTCGTGTTCAAACACGTGTTTTACGAGTGCTAAATACATGAATACATTTAGATATAAGCCGACTGTAGTTACTAGTTGGATTAGCGTACACTTCTGTGGAACCTAAACTTCACACTTTGTTTGTTAGTTTCCTCTTATCTTGAATTAATGATGTGTTCGCGCCAATGTTCTTAGTTCGTAGAGTAGGGTAGAATTGTTTTTATATTTCGCTTTCTGTCTCGTTATCATCTCGTCCTTGTGTACTTGATTCACCCTTGATCACCCCTCGTATCCCCTAGTTTACATAACTAGTAACTAGTTACTGTGTAATCTCTTCTCGTGCCCTGAAAAGACCTAGAAGTCAGTTTGTCTCTCGGCTGCTTAGGGAACAGTTCGAATCCTCAGTTCGTTTCTCAGTGCAGTCAGTTAGTCTCTCGGCTGCCTAGGGACAGTTCGAATCCTCAGTTCGTTTCTCAGTGCAGTCAGTTAGTCTCTCGCCTCCCAGGGAACAGTTCGAATCCTCAGTTCGTTTCTCAGTGCAGTCAGTTAGTCTCTCGGCTGCCCAGGGAACAGTTCGAATCCTCAGTTCGTTTCTCAGTGCAGTCAGTTAGTCTCTCGCCCACTCAGGGAACAGTTCGAATTGTCAGTCTTAGTCTAATTTCATCAGTGAAATAGTTCATCCTTAAGTCTCTAACTTCGCCGGACCTCAATTGTCACCACTCGTACATTTCGCCTTCTAGTTCACCATCTTCTGAGCGTACCTGGGTTCGACCGTTTCTCTTTTCTTATTCTCTTTCTACCTTCCAACCTCTTTTTTTCTCTATTAACACGTGGCGCCGTACTATCGAGCGCTCATGTTTGTCACACCTCTGCAACCTGATGTCGACTCGTGACTGTAAGTTAAATCATTCTATTCCCACTCAAATTATAGTCCACTGGACCACTATATCAACCTCAGGCCTCGGTCCATACAGGATTCACATCAGAATGTGTTAAGTTATTATATCTCTTTAACCACTTGCCATACTATCACGTCTGACAGACGGGCGTCCTTTCGGTGTTGCTATGTCAACAGTGGATAGCATGTGAAACAATGACTTGGGAGGGGAATCAAATTTTGAATAAATTGTGTTTTTTGGGATATTAAAAATGTTGGGGGATTTTTTTTTTCAGAAAACTTATGGGGGGAAGTGATCCTGGGGAATAGTGGCCAGTGGGGTATAGGGGTGGGGGGGAGGAGAAAAAGTCAAGATCGTATAAAAAACCGATCAAATTACCTAAAAGGCCAAGAAAAATAAGTATTTTTATTTTATTTTATTTTCAAGCAAAAAATTGAGAGAGGGAGGAGGGAAGGCTACTGTAGGGGTAAGGAGAGGGTTATGGGAGGAATGACTTCGTTAGGGGGTCGTAGGAGGCTAAATGTCAATTCAGATAAAATCCAAACAAATTAACTAAAAGATAGACTTTTTTGGGGTCCGGGAGGGGAGTTGGGCAAAAAGGGGGGGGAGGTAATTTTGCAAGGGGGTATAATCGGTAAGTGGTTAGTGATATCAAGGTTGGAAAGGATCAGTCAAAATTACCTGTGGGGGAAATGATTTTTCATTTTCATTTATTTAGATTTTTTAGAATGAAAATATGTGGGGGTTGGGGGGGGGGGTGGAGTTCCAAAAAGAGTGAATTTAGGAAGGGGGTGGGGTGGGTGGCGGTTTTCAAGCTTAAATGTCAATGTCAGATAAAATGTGACAAAATTACCATATTGGGAAATAAAATATTGAACTTGGGCCCAGTTTTTAAGAATTCTAAAAAATTCACGAAATAATATGGGAGGGGGGGGGGGGGGGGAGCGAAAAAATGGGTTGGGCGCTAAAAAGACAGTGTGGGATAAGGTCCAACACATTTTATGTAAAGGGGAAAAACATTTTTTTTTTATTATTTTTTTTAATTTTAAATAGTATTTTATGGCAAAACAAGGGTTTCTAAATGGTATGCCAAGGGGTTAATTAGGCAATCATATTTTAAAGTTTTTGTGTTGTCATCTTAAAAAAAATACCACCGATCTCAAATTAAAAGAGTAAACACAAACATGAAATTGAAACACCTACCAACTTATCCGACACACAGTAGCTCAATCTCTCTATTTCTAATTGTCTCAGAAAACACAATAATATATAGCTGCCATGATAAATGGGAGTAAGTCAACTCAAGTTAATTAACGGTCATTTTCTACATTGTGAAACCTCTAGTCCCTTTCATCAAACACAGCTTGGGTTAGACTGGGTAGTGTCCTACTAAGTCAGAAGATAAGAGTTTTGGTTGAAATACAAAATAAAATTACACAATATGTATGACAGGTATGTCGTTGATGCTTGGGAAGGGTTAAGGGACAATATTTACAATGTTAATGTATCAAACCACCTCCCGTGAACATAATGCACAATATCAAAGTAATACTTTGTCTAAAATCATAGAATATGGGATGATATCTCTCAATCATTCAGTTAAATTCGACACCTAAAAAAATTCCCAAACATGATATGCATAACTACAAAATTCTACAATAGATGCTATGTTTCGAGACTTTGTTTCACTTTTTGACATGAAGTCTCATTACCAGAAAGATTGTGAACTCCCGGTTTGATGCGGACCACGTTTCAATCAACATGGGCGGCGAGGATGAGGACGAGGAAGAGGAGGCGGCGAGACGTCGGAGGAAGCGCCGAAGAAAGCGGAGGTATCGCCAGGAGCAAGCGCGGGTCGAGAAGAAGCCGAGGCGGACGATAGACCCTGAAGACTTGCCCAAGAGAGCTCGCTGGACAATCATCGCGACAGCCTGTCTTCTGCTGCTGATGAGTGTGCTTCTAGTCGGAGTGACGCTCCGGATGGCGCCCATCATTGACGAGATGGGTGAGTCGAGATTCTAGCACTAGCACTAGTGAAACGTTAGTTCACTAGACCACTGCACGTGATTACCAAACCACTAGAAACTACGACCCACTAGGCCAGCATACCACTAAACAACATCATACTACGAGACCACTAACCCACCATACCAGAAAACTACTAAACCACTGTCTAACAGACCACTAGGCAACATCAGACCACTGGACCACTTGTAGACCACTTATTAATAATCATTACATCACAAGACGTGATTACTGAACCACTTGAAACTACGAGACCACTAAATAATACCACTAGACAATATCATACTACTAGACCACTTAACCACTAGGCTACGAGACCACCAAGCCACATCATACGACATACAACTAGTACATACCGCTACAGACCACAATACCACTAAATCTTGTAGACTACCAGACTACTAAAACACACAATACCAGTTTGCCACAAGATAAAGACCACTGAACCCCACTTGATCACCATAATAATTGATCACAAAACCACATGACTGCTTTTACCGGTATAGATTGCACTATACTGCACTGCACTTTTAACCTTTGGATCCCTGAATCACATATACTAGCATTTTTTAAGGATAGCATCATAGCAAATACGTAGCTTTATGGTCTGTATGCTCGAAACAGGTACTAGAATGCACCACTTGTTTCCATGTAGCTGGTTACCTGTATGTTGTGATGAAAGAGTCTTGACGTACTTATCATTGTGCATCACCTATGTCGTCAAACATGTAGCATGTATCGGAACACAAAGCATATCTGTGTTGTACGCAAACTTGAATAACGGAAATGTAAAATAATGGTTGAACAGTATTCATAGTAAGTGTGAAGTTGGTGTCATGTACGGTAAGGTGTAGTAAGTGTAAGACCTGACTTAGAACGATCAATACTCCAAGATGCAAGATATGGGTTTCAGTTCTGACGGGCTAAAGTAAACTTTTATTTTATTTTATATAATATACATATACATTATTTTATACTTTGGCTACAGACAAAGGTCTGTAGCAGCAAACTCAATCAAGCGGCAGAATGTCCCGGAAGACAATAACAACTTAATATAGTATACGTCCACGAAAATCTTAGAACTAGCATATATGTATGAAATAATTATCTTTCGGCGTAAGCCTGCTGTAAGGACAGGAATGAAGAATGAGCAATAGTAGAAATGATGTCTCCCAACCGGGAATCGAACCCGGGTCCGATTCCCGGTCGGGACCGACACATCTTTTCTACTATTGCTCTTTCTTCATATGTTTATATGATACGATTAGATGTTACAGTATTTAAAGAAATTGCATTGTAAAATAAAGTTTAAATCTCATAGTATCGTCGCAATGGTAATGCAGAATTGAAACCATATCTTCTAGAATGTACCTGAAAAAGGGCTTTGATGCACACGATCAAGAATTTATAACGACAGCAAATACAATTGATAAAGAAAGTACGTGCACTGAAAATTGATGCTTAAATTTATAAGCCTCAGATAAAATCAGATTCAACTGAGATTCGATCGTGTGATGGATGCGACATTCAGTTTGTAGCAGTTCGTGTACATACATATCACGACAATGCAATACATCAATCCTAACAGAATTTGTAAAATATGACCAAATATAATCTCGATGGAGATAATAAATGTCTACGTGTCCGTAAACCAACATAAATAATATGATTGCAAACTAAAATAATGACGTGGTAAACAAACATAGTTTAACTCAAAACAAACCTTAATTCCAAAACATAATATCCTAACAATCGTCATTAATATTATTTAATATTGTTTATTTCAAAACATAGTGACAAGATACATAATAAACATAAAACAATATACCTGTCAAGACATAATGACGGTAGCTAGAGATTAGGGCAGGCCCATACCACATGACATGTCTAACTACATTTTGGCTTACAAATAATTAAAACAACTCTATATCTAATATTATGTACTATCTATGAATAATGAGTGATGGAGTCAATGAATTATTCATGGGTGATTGATGAAATTTACACTATATTTTACAATATTTATTTATTTATTCAATATTTACAAACCTTAGTTTAATTCATTCATGAGATTTACACTTTATTTACAATATTTACACTATATTTACAAGATTTACACTAATTTACAAGATTTACACTATATTTACAAGTGTGAGTGAAGGATTGGAAAATGGCGACATATCGTCACCATGTGTGAGGAAACACTTATTAGTGTGGTGATGAGATAATTGACCTTGCTACGACCACGTTCATCTTACGGTAGCTCATGTATCTCCGAATACTGGAGATTAATCCCTCCATAACTCGTGCGGGGTATAAGATTCGTCCAGTATTGCAAAATATCAAATATCTATACCAAGTCGGGTTTGATTGACCTCTTAGTAGAATACAGGGATGAAGTTAAAAATTAAAAAATAAAGTTTTGAAAATTTAATTTTATCACTAATAACACAAGATTAGTAAATAGTATAAAATTGAAGATATAAACGAAATCTATCATTATAACTTAGATGTTTGTTGATTTTCAATATAACTGAAAATTCAAGTTTTAGTGATTTATGCTGCTTGCTGTCAATGCAATATTGCTCTTTGAGACGAGTGGTGATAGATGATGGTGAAGGACAATTACAAAAGACCCCATGCCTTATGCGATACTCGAACCCTCGACCACGTAGTGCCATACGTTTTGGACCAGCGTCCTAATCGTTCAAGCCTATTTGAATCAACAATACGGTAACACACATTTGTCAATAATATAAATCGGAAGACTAAAAAAAGTGTAAAATTATGGATATTTTTTAGTTTTTTTAATATGACTGAAAATTAAGATTAAAATAAAAATTTCATATATTTTATTCACTAATTATTTGCCATTTATATTTTACTATTTAAACAAGTATATTAAAAAATGTTATCCGTAGATCCTAACGCCAATTACATTTCAAGAAACATCTATTTTTGTTTGAAGTCATTATGTGGCTTAAAACATACTCGAGTTTAAGGGTCCCCACTCTATGTTTAACTAAGTAATGGAAGCGAATGTTTGTATTATATAACTTGGCCGAGGTCCTGACGCCAGGATCGGCTTGTAATCGTTACTGGATAATCGTCAATGCGTCAGAACGCCGTCACGTCACGTCCGCAGTACATGCATCATATATACAACCGGTGGCGCACTCTGGCCGCGTTCGAGCCACACTTTACTTTTAGGCTGTCCAAAATCTAAAATTGATTTCTTATTCACTTCCTTGCTTTTCAACTTTCTTGCTATTATTAGATTTTTAAAAGCTTTCGTGGCCCAAAGTATTACAATGCGTTATAAGAATACTAATTTTCGGTCAGCCGACTTGACAGCACAGAACAGACGAAAGACATTTTGGGTTATTGTCACAGGAGTGAAAATATCAGTCTCGAAACTAACATAAAAAAAACAATTTTAAAATAACCACAAACATTTAAATAGATGTTCATGTTTTGAAAATTTGTTGAATAGTCCAAAATTGATTCAATGAGTAAGTCAAATCGACGTGGCGAAACAACCTGTCTTGCTATTAAAATGACTTCTAGACTTCATTAAAATTACTTTATGACTTGACGCCTGGTGGTAAATTTGGACTCACGTGATTTGTTGACATCAGTGCGTTTTAGGTTATGAGTCTTTTAAATTTTATTCAAGAATAAGTACATCTAAATAATCAAAATAAACATGAATTTCATATTGAAGGACTTCCACTTAATATTTTTTTCTTATTTTTGTGCTTCCATTTCAACTCTGAAAATTTTCCGCCAGTGTTAAAAATGCCAAGAAGTAAGGAAGTGAGCAAACTAGTTTTTTTTTCGTGAGTAGCAAACTAAATGTAGATAGATTTGGACGTTGTAATAAGAAGCAAGCATATTTTATAGATGTTGGTCATACCCTTTGTCGTGTAAGGCTTAGGTCTTGTTGTTTTAATTTGGGGCCGAATATAAATTCACATTGAGCATATACATTAAAATATTTGACCTCAGATTTCCGAATACAAAATAAACTTTTGAATTACGATTTTTGTTATTGGTTCGAACGTACTAATTACAACCTAGAAATAAACGAAATGGTTGTCTGTTTTACGTTTGATGTAGGCTTACTTTTTTGGCAGCAAGTTCAAATAGGAGCAATATACGAGTTTAATGTACTTATGGGCGAAAACTTAGGATATAAAAGTTTTACAGAATAATAAATTTCCCTCGAATTTGGGTGATAATTGGCTTTTGAAAAAAGTAAAAACCAAAACACAAAATATATCACTATCAACTTTTTATTTTTGTACTTGTAAAGCTGTGTCATACAGTTTTATACGGGGGCTCCTTGTGGGATTATGTCTAGAACAAATGTCACAATGTTATTCTCTCTCATTCAGCCAACGTTCGTGGATATTTAGGAATTGAACTTGGTGACTGGATCAGCTTTTCCCGAGGCCAGGTCCGTAGGTACGCGTTCTTAGTAACGCGTTCCCGAGAACGCGTTCCTTTTTCAGTAACTTTTGTGGGAACGCGTTCCTTTTCTTAGATCAGGAACTTGTAACGTCAAAGTTACTATTTCGTGGGAACTTGGAACGAATTTAACGTTCCTTTATAAGTTCCTTTCGCCGTCGTAATCCCGTCGAATTCGAGTACCTGATATCGTAAACTGCAGTATGAAAAATATCTTGACTTCTTGTGTTTTCGAAAATGGCGCCACTCTTCAGAAGACCTGGGACACATGTTGATAAATAAGAGTAATGATAGATTAACTCCTGTCACATTTATTATTATTTAAATCAGTGGTGGTGTAAGGAACGTGAAAGGAACTTAGTTCCTTTTTGAGGAACGTGGAACGTTTCAGTTCCTTTTTTATGAAGGAACGAGAACGTCCAGCTCCTTTAGCGATAACTTAACTTTTGAAAGTTCCTTTTTGGGGGGAACGTGCCCAAGACTGGCTGAACGTTGTGTTCCAAGGCATGTCCTTGGGTCGTGACTGAAGGTCGTGTCTTCAGATCGCCTTGCCCTACAGCAACAAAACACACAAGTAAATTAGTTCTAAACTTGGGAAGATTTAATGTTAGTTGTTACATGCTTCATTAAATCCAAGTACTTCTTGTAACAACGTATGGTCTCTGCTGAGTGTAGTTGAGGCCTTCATTATACTTTATCAAGCCTAATGCTGAAGGCCTCGGTTGAGCACGATGGTTACACATAGTGTTGTTTAAGCACCAAACACCCACTAGCATTTAAGCAAAGTAAATGAATACTTCTGCAAAGAATCGCGAAATAACACGAGTTGCCAACGAACCGTAAAGTTGAATAGGTTTTTTGGCGACCCAATTGGGTGTTACGTAGAATCTCGTGGCTGCACTGGGAACTAGGATATCTAGTAACTAGCTGAAGCGTGCTTGCGTGGCACTCTCAGATAAGCGCTGTTTGCATAAACATAACACATTAACACCGATCATGCTCGCCATTTTACTGTTCCACTTCCATGCTTACGTGGATAATATCATTCTTTTAATACAATGAACAAAAGAAACATTATAACATGATGAAACCCTAGTTTTTTCATTATCTCTTTACAGAAAACCTTACATAAACACAGTTCTGTTGCAATCACTTGTGTATTCGTAGTGAATTAGGTTTTATTATTCTGTGAGTATGATATGCTCAAACATCCTTTTAATTACTTGATCGTTAAAGCAAATGTTGCATTTTGTAGTTCTGGCGTATTTGACTTTTAACACGTACCTCAGTAACTGCGTGTTTGATATGGAGTTCCCCTCGACCCCCCGCGTAGTCCAGGATTTGAGAGTACGGGGGTACGGCTGGAGGAAAAAAATATAGTTGTAGGTTTGAATACGCCCATATGTATAGACCGGATCACTGATATTGCACAAGTATTTTGTGAATTTTAATTACCAACGCGCTGAGTTGAAGTGTTGAAGGAGACAATTTACCTGAACATTATTAAAAACCAACAGTGAAATAGGCGATAAATTGATTTTGAATATAAATTTGGTTGAAATGTTGAAATACATTTATTTTGGTAGATCATTTCGGGCTTATCAACAAAATCTACAATTGGGTTGTGTATTTAATACGTCATTTAGAATTTGCAAAGCTTCAAAAAATCATATGCACTTTGCTTCAAAACCAAGGCTGAATTTTACAAAATTGTGGTAATCTTCATTTATGGGTATACTGACAAAAAAACACTTGTGTCATGTTCGGTTTTTATCGTGAGACTTTGGCTTACACAAACAAACGGACGAACATTCAAGAAAGTGATGTATAGGTAGAGAAAATTAATGTTTCACTCTGAAAACCACTTATATGATTGAGCGGGTAAGAATGTCATATTTTCCCAATACCACATCAACACGTAGAATCGTAGAACGTTGCATCGTATTATTTAGGTTTTCCGAGTGATGCAGTTCTAAAGCTTAGTACGGTCTGAGATGTTATGTCTGAAATGTGTGTGTAAACGTATCTTCATGACAATCGTGAAAGATACGCCTCGTCGCCACTTGAGGCGGGTGGAGTAGTCTGAGCGATGAAGCCGCGCGTCATATCTCTAGAACTCTACAAAGCACCGTTCATAAGTGTGTCGTTGCAAACACTCACTGCGCAAGCTTTTACACAATATTGCAATCATTATGATTTTATAATTTGCACTAAAATTAATAATAAATATTCATTTATTGTTTGCATTGAATGAACTAAATATTAATTAATTATTAATTAAAAGCGGAGGGAGAAAATTATTTACCCGAAATAGGGAGCAAAGCTATTAATTCACAGATTGTAAAAGAACACACAAATAAAATCTTTTTAGTTTTGAAATATTTTGTGGCGGTGCCTAGTTCGAAATATGCCTATTCAAAATGCTAACCCCGCCTCCTCGACTTGGTACCAAAATCATTCTGTATCATTCTTGGTGGAAGTATCCGGAAGTGGTGTTTTTTTTTTTTTTACGTGAGACGTGTTACACGCACGGACGGACGGACATACAGAAAAGTGATGCTTATAGGACAGTTTACCTCCCAAACTCGCTACGCTGCCCGTGAATATTGCTCGTTGGTATTGTGTTGCGTTGTTTAAGATATCAGCCACTAAACATGAGTAATTTATGACAGTTTTGTCTATGCTTAACCCGCACTTGATCGTACGTTTATGTTTTTATAATATTATTATCTTATCATCAATAAGAGGTAGGCTCCACCTTCTCAACTGTTTTCTAGTACACTTAAATAAATAATAAATAAATTGTATTTAGAGTCTACCCACTCAGTTATATAATTGATTTTCATTGGGGGACAGTAAATCAAAGCGACCAAGCCAAACCTGTAGGCCCCGACGCAATCGACGAGTGAGCGATAACCAACCAAAGATCGATATTTTTAAAAAGAAATATTAGCAAGGTATGGACAGTGCGAACACCCGCGGATCAACGCCAGAATCAACAAGGCCGATCCAGAACAACTCTCAATTTATTATGTGCTTCGTTGCTAGGACGGCTCCAAAGTCACTGTTTACAAACTCCTTAGACAAGAACTGATGGACTTAAGTCCAAATCAGAAGTTAAAATACTTCTGACTTTGGCGGGAATCGAACCCTGGACCTTCTGCATTGGAAGCAGATACGCTAACCATAAGACCAACGTGCCACACATAGCCATGATTGGGTTGATGTTACGAGGTCACTCAATGATTTTGCTTTATTCCCTCTAAGATACGATTTGTGTGCGAAAACTCTTAATCGAAAAGATTTAATGTGAATTTGAAAATCTTATCAAAGTGGACACGCATTTTAAAACATGTTGTTAGTTGACCAGATTATTTTGTTTGGGAGGAGGGGGCGAATATATTTAAAATTTATTCCGAGACCCACACGTGAAACACTAAGTGTACTGGAAAAGAACATCAATGTTCTATCATCAGTGGAGGTAGAAAAATAGTAACGTATTTTACACACACTCGGACCGGCACCTCCACCAAACCGAAAATTATATTCATACTTGTCCGAACTAAGTCATTATTTTGACAAGCACAGACACGAGAGTGGCTGAAATAGGGAGAAAAGCTACTTATAATTTATACATTGCAACGAATATCAAACAAATAATGTATTTTAATGAAATTACATTTTTGGTGGAGGTGCCGGGTACGACAATTTTTTTTTAAATCTAGCCCCTTTGACTCCACTGGTCACCAAAATCATTAACGGCAAATCATGCTGTTCTGAGGTCGTGTTCAGATTCTATCGTGAGGCGTGACACGTGCACAAACGGACGGACAAAAGGACATGATTTGATCCGTTACAATTTATAAAATATAATAAATTGATTGAAATACCTTTCGTTTTATGTATATCTATGAATGTTGTCTTTACGAGATTATTATCAAATTGTTAATTGGTATTCCATTTATCCCAGACATTTACATAAGGCTTAGGCAGAGTTAATAATGTACTATTTCATGTGTAAGGGCTGTTTTGGCTTCAATTAATCCGGATATAAGTTGGATGTACCACAAGGTTGTTTCTAACTAAATTTATAATTATAGCTTTTTGAACAACACAAAGTGTGCGCGTAATAATATTCTGTCCCCCCCCCCCCCCCTCTGCGCGCGGCGGCATTGAATACTGCGCGTTACATGAACTTGGTACATGGTAATCAATGCAATGTGTTGTAAGTTGCTTTTTGTTTTTAATTTTATTGATTAACTGTATGTTAATATAATTAGCATACTCTTAAACACGGTTAAATATAGTGAGAGATAAGAGTCGTGTGTACGCTGGTCATGCAGGGTTGCCAATGCTGAGAATCAACTCACGACCTACATTCACACACTGCTTGAACCGGTTTTCACTTATCCTATGCTACGCATACAAATACAGGAAAATAAGTTTTGATTTTCACAGGAAAAGAAAAAAATGTTATGACCTTTTAAAATATTGTCAAACTTAGTTATTTTTTTAGATAGTTACCATCAGCAAAAATCTGCTCTAAGAAATGACACTGCGACGATCTTTGCTTGACCTTAGAAGATTTTGTTCATTAAAATATTGGCCATTATTGACGTATTTGTCTGTTTTTTTTTTAATAGGCACGGGATTGAATAAAAATATGCTTATACCCAGAAAAGGTGTAATGTCGGCAAGTATATTTTTTGCGTCTTTGAGTGTATTTTTGTGCACAGTCTCTAGACATACTCAAAGAGTTAGTTTAAACTAGTGATGTGCTCTAGTATCTAGTAAAACCAAAAATTAGCAGGTTAAAGCCGTCATAAGAAATTTACTAGTACGCAAACTTTCTAAAATTTCCGGATGAAAAAGCTTTTTGTGTAAAATCGCAGTTTTAAAGATAACCTTTTTATGGGGCTGTTTACTTTAATATAGTGTGAAATAATATGATAGTACACATTTATTTTATTTGCATTTATTTATTTTTTATTTTTTTACACATTTATTTTATTTGTATTTAATTATTTTTTCATTTTTTTGGTGGTGGTGGTGGTGGTGGTGGTGAGGGGGGGGGGGGGTTATAGCTAATCTTATGCCAATTATTGTAAGTAGTGGGCCTAAGGTGTTATAGACATTTTACGTATTCCTCATTTCATGAATGGTAAATATTCATGCATTTTACGTTTTCTGCATTTCATGCTGCATATACATTCATGCATTTTAAGTTTTCTTCATTTCTTGCTTTATATTTATACATTCATGCATTTACGGTTTCTTCATTTCATACTGCATGCATTCCTGCATTTTACTATTTATTTATTTCGTACTGCTGCAGCATACATTCATGCATTTTACGAATTATTTATTTCGTGCTGCATACATTCATGCATTTTAAGTTTCTACGTTTCATACAGCTTTGTCCACAAACACCGCTAGTTAAATTATAAATAATTCATTCTCGTTGTAAATTATTGTAGAACCTTGATAGGTCGTTCACTAATGCAACATTAATTTGCATACACATTTGTCGCACTTTCCCCTATCAGCAATGAAGTACGCAGTGTTTAATGTTAATCGCGAGCAATGCTTGCGTGACTTCAGGGAACAATGAGTACATGCCATTTGTTTCCGAAGTCAGGACACAATGGCTCTTTCAACTTTTTGTGTCGACTAAGCTTTACTCTGAACTTCACGCCAACTTCTGCAATTAGACTGTCGGACAAACTAGAAAACTGAACATCTGAAATAATATTAATAATATCCGGGTTAATTTGACGTGGAAAACTGAAATAGCTACATTTAACACAATCAAAGTTAAGCTGCTTTGAAAGAGATGAACGGTAACAATGAGAGATTGAATAAAAGACAATCCGCTGAAAGAACTCGAAACGTAAATGAAGTAAAATCAGTAAATTGCTTCCATCTACAAAGAAGATTGATTCTATAACAGCCAGTGTGCCTCGGAGGGTACAACTGATGTTTTGTCTATCCCACTTATTTGATAGCGATCGTGTTTTAGTTATTAATATTACGTTATATGCTCGTTCAAATGATCGTAGAGTTCAGATGATCGTGGCATATCGTAGCATAGCAACACATAAATGGGTGTTTTTGCGTGTTTGTGAGTTAGTGAGTTAGTGAAATGTATTGAACGGTTGACTTAGCAAAGAGAGTTTGCCTGAAGTATATGTACGCTTGTGCAGGCCTGCATCTTTTTTTTTTTTTTTTACAAAAACATATATTTATTTTGCAGTTGATTACAATAAAATAGAAATTATATCTCTGCAACAGATCCGGCTACTTTATATTGGAAATCACAATTGCAATATTGAGTGAAATTGAAGTTTAAAATTTAATTTAATTAAAACAGAGTAAAATAATTGAATATAAAAGGGCATGACTGCATGAGAAAAGTAATAAAACTGCTATGTAAAATAAAATTGTTTGAAACATACAGTTTCAGAAGTCCATTTATAGATATCCCGTCAAACGAGAAATTGCTAATTTGTAATCTACAGGCGTATCCAAGGATCCCGATAGTATTATTTATTGACGTATTGTTACGTTAGATCGGAGAAACTTTTTCAACTCTGAATTTAAACTTAGGGACATCATATTATTACCGTGCTCATCACAGCTCCTGCGAAGCTTGTGAGACTCTGATTCGGGAGGTCACGGATTCATGTCCCACCACCGGCAATCCTGACTGAACGTTGTTTCCGAGGTTTTCCTCAGTCGTTCAGGCGAACGCTTGGAGTGAGTCCTCTCAAACAGCCCTCAACATTGTCTTCACAATAACCTCCACTTTCACAACATATTTATCTAGTATAACATGAATGAAGTCACCTCGGCTAAATCTGATATGCAGCCTACAAGGTTTGAATCTAAACCCAATCCAATGGTAGCAATTGTTGCAACTTATCTCCTATTAATTGGAATGGTGATTGTTGCAGCTTAGGCGAGATTAACGACTGTGCATCCGCACCTGTAAATAAAGTAACATATTATAAAGAATTGATTTTTTTTTGTGGTCCGATGTGTCTCTATTTGACTTCCTACGTAAAATGGTCGCTTTTATTGATTCTAGTAGTGGAGTAAATTAATGGGTGTTGAATTTAAAGAAGGTGATCATGGCACTCGTTTTTAATTTGCATAACAACTCTACACCGTGGTTTATGATGTAACTTTAAAGACCGTTACTTTGATTTGAGCTTTAGAGCTTAATTTAACAACTACGGGAGCATTACCAGCTCAAAACGACAGTTCTGATACTAAGCACGGTCGTTATTTGGCAGTTTATCGTAACAAAGTTTGAGAGATTGTCTAGTGAATTTCCATTATTGCTGGTTTTAGTATGCGGAACAGACTGATATCCATTTAACATTATCTCTACTGTAAAATAAAATTAAATACTAGAACTTCTATTGAGATACAAAGTTTTAACTTCGCTTTCCCCGCGATTTAATGAGAAATCACCCGTGATGGAACTTATTATAGTGACAGTGTTGTTTTTTCTGTGAGTAAATAAACATTTGTTGCCTCGTCCCAGATAAAGAAATGACAATTTTTACTTGTCCGTGTTCAATACTTCAAAAAACAATGGTTGAAAAGTTATGTGTAAAACATTATTTATTAAAGAATATCTATAATAAAAAAAGGAATGCCAATATTGTGACATTAAAGTATTGTAAAAAAATATATATATATATATAGAAGAAAGGAATATTGTACAAAAACATATTTATACGAATACTTTTTAATGACTGGTTGATTGGTGATTGCATGTTTTCCCCGCTTTTAATATATTATTTTATTTAACCTGCAGTAGTTTAAAATATGTTTAATTTTTCCAAGGCAGAATAATAAAGTAAACAAATGAGATTTCAAATATCAAATAAATGCTAAACACAGGAGTATCCGCCGTAATTCAATATGCCCATCAAACACAGCTGAAACAAAAATGCTACATTTATTTTCAACCCTTTTAGAATGCGTTGAAAGTCTTTTTATTTAGGTTAGTTTAGTTCGAGCGTAGAATTGCTAAGGCCAGGATTATACTACTACATAAACGTTACTTGGCGTTTAATAGTAGCAAAGCTTACGTTTATTTCACTGTTACCATACAAATTAATTTGATAACAAGTTGCTTTGTTCCATAAAAATAAATTATAGCTATTTCAAATGTATGGCACATTATTTTATTGAAATATATCTTCCCTCACCAGGACACACGAGCGTGTGCGTGTGCGTGTGCGTGTGCGTGTGCGTGTGCGTGTGCGTGTGCCAAGGACACGTGAGCTGGGTGTCAGCCTATAGCAGCGTATCAAAGGGGTATTGATTGAATTAAGGCCCGGAGTGCGCCCACCCCACCTGTAGCATTGTCGAGCGCAGAATGGCTAACACATATTTCAAACAATCAAAATATACATCAAACAATATTTTGACACATAATGGTAATAATCATTTACACGCCCAGGTATAGTACAGGGATACTGGGATATTAGCAATGTCAGTATCCGACTAACTGTGTAGCATGGTGTCAGAAAGGAATGGGGAGGAAATGGACGAAGACAAAGTACAGACAAGACAGAAAGAAAGAAAGCCGTTGGCGCATGCGGTTTGGTGTAGATCCGAAGTGCAGGACTCCAATGTTTGAGGGTTCGAATCCCGAATGAGACCTCATCAGTATTCTCTCGAAAATACATTTTTTATATATATAGATCCATCTAAGGTCCATTACACTGAAATTAGTTTTTTGCCGCATATTTCATAGTAAGTTATATAAATATCGTGTCTTATAATACTGTGATTAACATGATTTTTTAAAACTTTTTTGAGACGGAAAATTGTGAAATTTTGTGTTTTAGTGCACTTCTGAAATCGACTTTAACCTACTTTTTTTGCTACACATAGATACTAGAGCATAACATCAATCTAAAAAAATCAATAAAAAAATATATCTTGGAACTGTGAAACAAGCAGAAATATGCGCCCGAAATAACTTCCTGGTAATCAGCATATTTTGACGGAATGACGATCCTAAATTACAAAAACAAATAAAGTGTTTAGTTTACAGAAAATATATGATTAGTGGCTAATATTATTACTCCAAAGTCACGGTACATAAAGATGGCCTCAATAATATTTCTTATGAGAGAATTTGCCTATGGGCTCGCTCTAAAATGATTAATGATTGTGCTGACGAGGGGAACATATGTCGACCATGTTTCGCAGATACGTAAGGAATAGTTTTCCTAAACTCTATTCAACTGAATTTGTGATCGTATCTTTATTGGCAACGGGCCAGGACTCCACAAGTGCACAAACGTTATTCTAATCGGGGTATTTCGTTACAGCAGTTCGTACATATTTGTCAACCCTTCAACGTCGTATATTATATCTTCTATCTATCTATCTTCTATCTATCTATCTATCTTTTTATCATATCTTATAATATTAAGTAATTTATCCAATTCATTACCTCAGAATTACTAAGCTGTAATAACCGTTGATAAACCAAACATGGTCACCTTCAGATTTACGAGTGCATTTCACGTTTAAACTTTTTATTTGGCTAATTGTAAGTTCGAGTTTTTGATTGATTATTTATTAAGGCCACTGACAACAGAGCAAGCTCCACAAGTGTGATGCAGGCATTAAATCACAATTTAAACATTTTTTTCTGGAAGGGCATGCGTGGTGTGCATTCTATATGACACGAAGAAAAAGCCTGCGAGGAAAAACTTTTCGTTCGGTTATCATTCGTTGATATGATGACGGATTACCTATGAAGAACCAAATATATTGTTAAACTTATGATATTTATGTCACTTTCAATCCTTGGAAACGTACCAACCGAAAGAACGTCCCATCGGCTCGGATGTACGGAAACACTAACAGAAAACAAAACAATATTTTATGTATTGATGAGGCTTTTATTACATTCCTCACATAAAACACTTGGTGTGAGTGACTGGTACCAACATAGTGACGTGTCAGGGGCAACACCATATTAACATTGTGAGCACATCTTTGGCTTAATGATCATGAGTGCAACATTACATAACAAAATGGTACCATTATCATGTAACACAGGAGAACAACCTGCAGTGATCATACAGCACACATCAGCAGACTTGTCACAAAACGCTTTCAACGACATAATTTTTTTTTTTTAAATTATAACCTAACAAGTAGTAAATTGTTTTAAATTGAGCTAGTTGGTATAGCGTAAGCGTAATAGTTCATAATATTATTAAGATCGTATTTTTACATATTGGCTGTTTTTGCATGTTGTAAAGCAATTCAAATTTTCACTCCAGGTTGGTTCTGCGTGTCAGCTTACATAACACAGAATGTTTGTATTAAAGAACAGAGCTCACCTATAAACATCCGTCTGTGCGTGCGTCCCGTCCCACGATTAAAACCGAACATGACCTTCGAACAAGGATGGTACATAATGATGATCGAGTTTCCGCGGCTTGTAACTCTTACCAAGATGCGATCCTCAGATGCGAAACGTTTCTTTTCTTCAACCCCTGCCAACGAAGTTATTCATTCAGCACGGTCCACGATTACGTTTTAGCTCTGTGGTTTGGAGGGAAGAATTGATATGACTAGGATATTGCGGCTACTCGTAAATTGAATGCATTTAGGCACCACGAGAAAAACTTTAACACCATCAAACACCACTTGTTTAAAACACAATGTGTGGACAGGCATTCGTGTATCTACGCATACATACACAGTTAATTTGTAAAGAACAATGTATCACACTTCCGAGGACACAAGCATACACCATGTCATTTATGAACAAAAAAGAGCTTGTCAATCGTAGGTCATGTCATCGTGACATGTATAGACCGATAGACAGACAGATCATTGATACATGTATGTGTACTTGTCTCCCAAATTAACATAGCGTAACCATTAATTCACATTAAAAAAGGCAAGTAACCTATTGTATCGTTTAATGTGCGCCAAGTTTTGTTATTAACCCCCACCACGACTGCCATGCTGCGCCGTTCCTAGGTAATGCTTTCGGTCCAAAGTGTATACCATACCAGGGCATCTTCACATAACACTGCAGTCACACAACCAGCTCATTATGAATTCAGTGAAAAGTGCCCTGTGGCGCTCTCAACTTAGCACTGGATCAAGTTTAGGTAAAGCCACGTGAATTCATAATGTTATCTTCGTTCCCGGCGTTCTGTCGTCCACGGCTGCCATGCTGCGCCGTTCCTAGGTAAAGCTTTCGGTCAAAGTGTATACCATACCAGGGCATCTTCACATAACACTGCAGTCACACACAACCAGCTCATTATGAATTCAGTGACAAGTGCCCTGTGGCGCTCTCAACTTAGCACTGGATCAAGTTTAGGTAAAGCCACGTGAATTCATAATGTCATCTTCGTTCCCGGCGTTCTGTCGTCCACGACTGCCATGCTGCGCCGTTCCTAGGTAAAGCTTTCGGTCCAAAGTGTAAGTATACCATACCAGGGCATCTTCACATAACACTGCAGTCACACAACCAGCTCATTATGAATTCAGTGAAAGTGCCCTGTGGCGCTCTCAACTTAGCACTGGATCAAGTTTAGGTAACGCCACGTGAATTCATAATGTCATCTTCGTTCCCGGCGTTCTGTCGTCCACGACTGCCATCCTGCGCCGTTCCTAGGTAAAGCTTTCGGTCCAAAGTGTATACCATACCAGGGCATCTTCACATAACACTGCAGTCACACAACCAGCTCATTATGAATTCAGTGAAAGTGCCCTGTGGCGCTCTCAACTTAGCACTGGATCAAGTTTAGGTAACGCCACGTGAATTCATAATGTTATCTTCGTTCCCGGCGTTCTTTCGTCGCTTTGAGATGCAACGGGACACTATTACACGAAGATGTGTTTATGATGTAACACAGGGGATGTATATGTGTAGGAAATTATAATATTGTATTTAAAAAATTAATATTATAACTTGGATCAAACCATAATTATTGAATCTATCTCATTGATGTTTAGGCTATAACGATGTCAATATTATTTTTACGTCTTATCGCTCAATCGTTAAGTTAACTACAATTCAATACATAGATACTTAAATATTGATGGTTAGTAGATGTGCTGGTTTTAACGCGAGAATATGACAGATTGCACTACCTTGTAGATCGACCAACAAACGAAATAAACTAAAGATATAACCAAACCCTCTCTATAGCCTTATGTATAGGTAGGATTGATAACTAAGACTTTTCTTTTATAGTTTGTTCGTTTGTTTCGTAAACTTTTTAAAAACATATAAAATACAGCCTCAAATTACAATATTAACAATGGTAATAGTTTCCACCGTGTAGTCTATATTTTACTTACATCGGTAAGGATGCAAAGAAAATTAAAGTTATTAACTAAGATATTAACAAAATATGATATGGGCCATACGTATAAATTTAAGTCGTCCTGATGACGGGGCCCAGAGCGGTCCAGAAACGTTGACATGGGTAAGTCAAATCGACGTGGCGAAATAACCCGACAAGTTTACAATTGTGATTCTAATACTTCGGGCCACGAAAGCCTTAAAAACTTAATAATAATAACAAGTATACAGATTTCTTGATTTATCATTTTAGTTGGTCCTTCCTCTGAAAACAAAAAGTATTTTATTTATTTATTTTTAAAACTTATTTATAAAGGAGATCAGATAAATAAATATAATAACATAAATGCAGACACAATCAAAAACTATTGTTAAGTTAAGTAAGTTTGAAATGGTTTTGAAAATAACAACAATGCATAACACTATACAATAATTTTGGTATTCAACACTATTGCGTATAAGCGATGATGTTTAGTCAAATAGCTTCACTGAATCTCAGTTGGTTGAGCAAACAGGCTAGAATGAGACCAGATCTCGATCCCCTTGAGAGCCAATTATTTACTTTCTGTCTCATAGTATGAGAAAACGTAATAACTTATGAATATAATAACAATGACTGATGTAGTGTAGTTGAATGTTCTTTTATGTTGCTCAGCGTTTTTTTTTTTTTTTTAGAAGCTTGTTCTAAAATAACAATTTAATATTTAAATGCTTGAGCAACAATCTTGTATAATTCCTAGTGGGAATTGCATGTTCACTTGTTGTAACTAGCAATGCGACGAATGAAAAGTTGTCGTGTATTCCGTGGTACGAGCTTCGGGTCGGATTGCATAATTAAAACAAATTTCGTTCATACCTCGACAACACATCGCGTTTTTATTATTCAACATTTTCTACTCCGTCCTGAAGACGACTGAGTCTCCTAAGACACAGAGCTCTAGACATCTTCGCATCAGTTAGTATAGACGGCACACGTCTATGCTGTAATACACTAACTATAATAAAAAACATTTTATTGTTGTTAAATTAATTTTATTTAATGTCTAATTTGAATTTGTTACCCAAATTGTTGTTTTTTAATGCATTGTTGTTATAACATTACTATTTCAAATTTAACTTAACTACAGTTTTTGATTGTGTCAGCATTATTAACTAAATTTATTTAGTTTTTTTTTGTTATTATTAATTTTTGCATTTATTTGTGTACAACAATTGACATGTAATATTTAAAATAAATGCGAGAGTGACAGATAGAGCATCTGCCCCATAGTACGTGAGTACCTGTCACCCTCTTTATTTTTTTTATTAGTATTATTTATTATCCTCCTTTGCAAATCTGTTTTTTAACTGAATAGGATAGACGTTAAATAAATTAATAAATTAATAGAATAAATATAGTTTTTTTATCATATATATTAAACAGTGTAGCGACCCTCCCATATAAGCCTAAGCATGACTTTTCTGTTCTTCGTCCGTCCGTCTGTCGTGCGTG
The DNA here is from genome assembly GCA_024449915.1 of Sweltsa coloradensis. Lineage (NCBI taxonomy): Eukaryota > Metazoa > Arthropoda > Insecta > Plecoptera > Chloroperlidae > Sweltsa > Sweltsa coloradensis. The sequence goes on along the minus strand of JAMZAV010000694.1, from coordinate 213,624 downwards.
TGACACGTATCACGATCAAAACCGAACATGACCTCTGATTGAGGTGTTTTTTGGTTGACATGTCCTAAATGGGCGATACATAATAATTTTGGTGTGAACAAGCGCCACTCAAAGAAGAAATTTCTATGAACCTGGCACCTCCACCAAAGAGTTTGAAATTAGGTAAAACGTTACTGTACGAGCTGTATCCATAATAAAAAATATTATTAGCGGTTATTATTGAGTGAATGAAATAATCAATCACAAATCAGTTATATGTGACTGAGTGGGTAGACCCTAAATACGATGAATTTATGTTTTGTATTGTCTGTTTGACGTGACACGATGAGAACGATGAGAAGGTACCAGTGTTGGTTTTTTGACGTCTCCAGTTAATATACTTCTCGAACTGTGATTCAATCAATCGAACTCTACCCCTTCTTTCAACAAAGTTTTTAGCTTTGTTCTTCTGACCGAGACATTTGAGAGAAACAATCGCGGAAAAGTATCCTCTCAAACTTGCTTTTTTTCATTTTATAACTTATTGGATGAGCGAAGCGAAAACTTCAATTTCACTGACCCCCCAAAAAATTTAGCTCCAATGTTTTTTTTTTTTTTTTTTTTTTTTTTTTTTTCTGTCTGTTTGTTCGCTCGATTCCGGGCAAACGGCATATGCGATCTTGATGAAAATTTGAGGGGACCTTCGTTTTCTCTGAACTTAGAGGTGTATTGTTTTTGGGTACAATCGAAGAAATATTTCTCATGAATATCGTACTTTTACGATTTTTTTCGATTTTTAGTGCGATATTTTCGTCACATTTGGGCCGATTCTGACCAAACGGGTGGGGCTACAACGTTCATATTTCACATGGACATTAAGATTATGGTGTTGAAGTACCCTTTTAAAGAAAAAATTGAAAAAGTTATCTAGAATCCATAGAAATAAAGGTTTTAATATGAGTTTTTCGATTTTTAGTGCGATATTTTCGTCGCATTCGGACCGATTGTGACCAAACGGGTGGGGCTACAACGTTCATATTTCACATGGACATTAAGGTTATGGTGATGTAGTACCTTTTGAAAGAAAAAGTTGAAAAAGTTAGCTAGAGTCTATAGAAATAAAGGTTTTAATATGAGTTTTTTTACTTTAAGTGCGATATTTTCGTCACATTTAGGCCGATTTTGACCAAACGGGTGGGGCAACAACGTTCATATTTCACATGGACATTACGGTTATGGTGATGTAGTACCTTTTGTAAGAAAAAGTTGCAAAAGTTGACAAAGTTAGCCAGAATGCATAGAAATAAAGGTTTTAAAATGTGTTTTTTGAGGTTTATAATAACAACTAACAAGAAACAATTGAAACTTGACAACAGTCACCTACAATGCATTCACAAAGCACTTGCAAAGGAAAAGTGGTCCCACGCAAACTAAAAACTTACAAAAACGCTCATCCATCAACGCGGCGGTACTTTAGCGTTTTCCTAGTAATCTTAACAACGTATTGAAATAATGGTACTTTTCTGAAAATTAATTTTGACATTATCGTTTAACTTAAACTCATTGCAGTCTTGGAAAGTAGTTACATTCGGCGCAAGTGCAGACTCAACCCGTTTACCGACACGCGTTGTGATTCAATCCGGCGTGACAGCTCAACATAAACTCAAACCACTTATTCAATCCCACCGGTTGAATGCAGTCATCCTACCAATTTATCGTCCCTTCTATTAAGTCACCATGTTTGAAGCCTAGAATATGTTCACTTTAAAGCAGCAACGACTGTTTTTAGAACAATTTACTTTAAAATCACGATCTGGGTAAATCGACGACTAATTAAATTATAAATTTATTAATCTGTGTTAATCCTCCTCCAATTAGCACCGTAATTAAACGCTGCAGAGATCGTACGGGAACATGGCTCAAAGCTGATTACTTTCAGCTTCCCGTTCAGCGCTTCCAACTGGACGCTACTTTGTGATGCTGGTTATGCATCAATGCATATTTTCCTGCCGCGCATTTCCAGCAGAACACCTGTACTCTATGTTGGAATAAAGTGATGTAAACTTTGTAATAAATCAAACCATGGAAACTTATCAATTTAATACACCCCTAAACTTTTTACCATGTTGGTACTCTGTTTCTATTAAGTTAAGATCAAAGTTTTGAAATCATTGCGAAGATGGAAGAGGCAAAAAGAAAAGTGCTTACTAGAGTTAAAAGTTTCTTGTCTAGCTGTTGCGGTGGAAAATGTTTTAAAAAGTTTTCTGGTAAAACTGTGCTTTACATCGCTAACTAGGACGGTGTAATGGAAGCAGTGTGAACAAAACTTCAATCATCTAGTTATTACTGAAGTTGTAAACAGCTCTCTCGGTTGAACGTGCAGTCCGAAGAACTTTGTAACTTACTAAGTGATTCCGTTGGTAACATTAATTATACGAAATATTACCAACAGCGGAGGAGGAAGATGGCGATCGAGATAGCGCAGCGCTAGCGTACGAGGTTCTAATTCCGGCTACCGTCAACACTAAATGAAGGCTTTGGCTACCATATAGCCACAGTATATTTAAACATATAAACAACTAAAACGACATTCAGTGCCTGTATCTCGTTCATTTTTCGTAACTTATCCTGGAATTACCCTTGAATGCACAACTAATCCCATTAATCCCAGTACGGTTCAAGTGTTTTCATTGCATCGAATATTAGTCCACGGATTTTCACTCACTTACTAATTGTGACAACAGTCGATCAACAACGTTAATGAAAATAGACAACCGACAACTTTAGTGAGAAGAACAATTGAGAACTGCCACCTTGAATTTTCATCATACCAAATTAAATAGTAATTACCAAATTAAGGTGGACAGTATAGTAAACCATAGAGCGACGGTGGGACTGCCTTCAGCGCTGCCAAACTGTTACAAAACGAACTAGACATAGATCCAGTGACGCCGTCTCGGACGCCGCCATCTTGATGTAAAATAATACTTTGGACATAGTTTTAATCAAACTCCTTGCCAACATTTCGAGTATAACATGCACTGAATTTTGATTTAGTGCATGGGCATGACGTTTTGTTTTGTTTAGGCCTTCTGTCAACTGAACCAACTAAATATGTCCTGGTATTTATCTATGGTAATTAGACGAATCGTACATATTTAGACTCTAAAAATGTTTAGTTTAGGACCAATAAGCCTAGGCCCACTTTTGGAATTTTAACACACACACCCACACCCACACATAAAATGTTATTTTGACGTTCACATGATGGCGGTGGCATAACAGGGTCAATGTAAGTTCTATTAATCACAAGAACAAACGACGGTTTGCCACTCTATGGTTTACTACAATGATCCATCTCGTTGATAATTACTTACATGTGCTGTATGTAGTTGTTTATTTCGTTAAGGAAACATTGGCAGACGGCTCAAAATTGTTAAATGAGTAATTGTTGCCAATGCACAGCTTATAAGCTTGTATAACTGCAGTCAGATGCATGCAGCGTTGAGCCAAGCGTATAAGCTTTTTATTGGCAATAATTATACACATTTTACACTTTTAAAGCCGTCTGTCGAGGTTTCTTAACGTAATAAACGACTACATACATCAAATGTTAGTAATTACTATTTAATTTGGTATGATGAGAATTCGAGGTGACAGTTCTAACTTGTTCTTCTCACTGACGATGTCGGTCGACTGTTGTCTTTTAGTAAATATGCCCCCAGGAAAGTGTATAGTTTTCATATTAACGATTTAGTTTATATTGTATTTATTTTGTAATTTCAGTTTATTTAATCAAGATATGTAGATGCAAAGCCGAAATTTCCGTATAACGAACGCCAGATTATAGATAATATTCTTCAATTTGATACTACATATTTTTATCCACGCAAACAAAAGTCAAGGTCACAAAACACACTTAAATCCTAACTCAGATGTAAGACCAATTAAATGGCAAAGTCAATAATATAATAATGGTTAATCAAAAGTTGGATGAGCTATATTTACTACCCTCATTAGCAATAGAACGCGTCGTTTTGCAACTTGCAATGAACGAGGAAATTCCATTAATGGAATACGTGGGATCCCTTTGAATCCCATTAGCGAGATAGCGCTGCTTGGCGATATTCAATAGTCTGCTGTGAAGTCAAAGCCAGCATGATGGCACTGTGAAGTGGGCGTCATTGCCGTGAAATAAAATCCCCGTGGGGTTTACTGGGTGGGTACGAAATGTTAGTCAATTATAAATTAAAATTATTTCATTATTCAGAACGTTAATAATTATTATTGCCAAGATGCTGATTTCATGAATATGATATGTTTATAAATTATAATACTTTGCCTACGTTTTGGTATCGATGATTCTGGAGTCTGGAAGTTTTTTAAAGGTTCGTAGCTGTAAGGGTTACAACTTTGTTTTAATATAACTTCCAATTTACGCTAGGGTTCAAAATTTTGTGTCATTCATAGTAACTTTAGTTTTGATAGAGATTTTATTTATTTAAACCTTACTGACAAACGTGGAAATATTTTCTTTTGGGTACGGCAATATCATATATTACAATTAGCTGTCAATGAAGTTGTAATAAATAATTAAATTCATGAAGTGTTAACAAAAACTGCACTAAAATAACTGCACCTGTTGAGTGTCACTAGTTCTGAATATTGTAGTATCAGATGTTGGGCAAATCTATGCTGTTATAAATCTCACTATAATATTGAGCTACTTCAAAATATAGAATTATCTCAAAAATTGCTATTTTATCCAAAAACCTTTATTAGCTGTTGTCGTAGACATAAACATTGTTCCTTTCAGCAGAATTTCGACGTATTTTTGGACGTATAATTATATATATATGTAAATATTTTTTTTAAAACTGCGCATGGAAAATTTGTTCTTTGTATTCATTATGTTATGTATAATTATACTTATGAGTTGAACTAAAAGGTTGTAATGCGTAATGGCTATTTCAGCATAACTAATTGATGTATAATTCACACTTTGACTGTGGAATAACTTAAGGGATTGTCGGGATTGTCCGGATTGAAGGTTGGAGAATTGATCGACGATCTCACGACCCAATGCCTGCTTTGCTGATACTTATTATATGCATTCATTCATTACAAATTCCAATTAAAAATTAAGTTTTGAAATACACAGGACTTCATTTGGTACGTCTTCCCATCAATGCCATGCGAGTGCTACGGTCGACAATAGATTTACGCGAAAAAATACTTCAGTTGAATTGCCAATTTCCTTTCCGATATAAAATTTTTTTAGCATTTTATTATTAAATGCTCGGCGAGTGACATAAATCGAATCCGATGAAAACATTTACTATCGGATTCCAGGATTTGACTCAAGTGAGAGAAAATAAGCGTCTGTCAGTAACTGACTGAGCTTATGTTTAAACTTGTAAGTTGCACACGTACCTATATATTATCACGCAATTACATCACTCAAGTCGCTTTTCATGAGGTTATATATCAACAATAAGGAAATGAAGCTACCGTGTAAGCATCAATTTAATACCGTCCGTCTGTGCGTGTGACACGCCTCACGATAAAACTGAACGCGACTTCTGATTGACATGCGGGTTTTTGGTTTTCTTTGCCCTTCAACCGGATGATACAGAATGGATTTGTTGACCCTGGGGGTCAGGTATTCTCAGACCCATGCTTGTTCTTGGTTAAATTAATGTGTTTACTTGTAGAACATATGAAGAGTAATTTATTATTTGCATTGTACTTATCACAATATTACAATATTTCAAACAACTTAATTACTTATTCAATGGGTTTAGTGAAAGTTGGAATAGCAACCCAACGTATTCAAAAGGCAAAATCAGCCACACCTATCGAAGTCGACCAATAACACTGTCTGTATCATTCCACTTACAATTAAGTAATTTGTAGTTGGTACCTCTAGCTTACATGTTGTCAGCTAGATGTCGAGTTAACCGGGCGGAAGATGCAAATCCCAGTTCCTGCTCTCTGTCGTCGTTACCATGAATAACGTTGCTCACAGAACGAATAGCGACAGGAAACTCAAGTAACCTCGGAATTGTGAAAGAAAGAAAGATCTATGCTCTGTTCATAGGCTATTCAATTTTCAGTATCTTTGAATCTGTTTAATGCGAATGATTACAAAAGTTAATTTTTGATCATATTCTACGCATGTTCTCTGTTTTTTTTCCCTCCTTTTTTTTACAAATGACTTGTTTACAAACGACCTTAAGGGCATGCAAGCAATCTCGTATATAGTATAGCGCATTATCATTTACCGTTCAACAGTCGGATCTTGTTTACCAGAGTGTGTTATACTACAAATGACCTGGGCAAGATCTGCAGTCTCAAAACAGTCGCCACGTAATGTAGTTGAGTGAGAAACAAAATGTCTCATCTTGAACTCCGCGAGAGAAACGGACAATACAAATGAATGTCATATTTCGTTCACGATCGCATCCAGCTTTCACAGACGCGTCAACGTGATGGAGCTAGAAGGATTGCCTATAAATCTAACGCGCTTTGAGAACGAATGTCCACGTCTACACAGGAAATTAAAATTGTGTCCGTTTTGATCTCGTACAAATAAACGCCGAAGAAAAAACACTAAAAAAAACGCTCTCTAGCTCAAAACGTGTCTGCGCCATTAGAGAGCTTATGAAAAGCTTAGTTGTTGCAATGCCGTCCAACCTATATTTTAAAAGTCAAAGGAAGATGACTTAAAACTTAGCTAAATAAAAAGAGGGTCTTAAATAAAACAGGAAAATATATTTTTTGATTTTTTAGGCGAGACGTAACGTCCTTGTCAGCCATTAGAAGTTAATTTCGCGACCAAAGTGGAAACACTGAGCTAGGTACTTCACAGTTAATTTAGAGCGACGATTTTTTTCGTTTTATATTGTTCCTACACATCATTGGCTTCCAACTCCTTATGAAGAAAAACGATTTTCTGAAATATCGTTCGATGGACGATTTTTTCGTCCCAGGTACAAAACTCCATTTGTAGCGCATGACAAAGAAAATCGTACATCGAACGATATTTTAGAAAATAGTGTTTCCTTATAAGGATGTGGAACTGTGGAAGCCAGTGATGTGTAGAAACAACATTAAAAAAATCGTCGCTCTAAATTAACTGTAGCACCTAGCTAAGTGTTTCCACTTTTGTCCCAAAACTTACTTATAATGGCTGACAAGGACGTTACGTCCCGCCCCCCAAAAAATAAATTTATTTTCCTTTTATATTTAAGAACCTCACTCATTTAACTAAGATTGCAGGAATTTTTCATTGATTTTAAAATATTGTTCAGAGGGCGTTACAATAGCCTTAATATATACTAAAATAACGTTTCGGAAATTGAATTGAATTAAAAGTGTCAAGTATAACTGTACGTAGAACGGTTGAACTGCATGACGACGGTCCCCGGGCGCAGAGCAAGAGGTTATACTTCCTTACTATTTGTTTGAATGTTAATAGAGTACCTTTTTATTGATGCCCACCTTAGTTGCCAAGAATTAGCCTAAACAATCATTGCGATAGAGAGAAGTTAAAAACGTGAATGAATGGGAAATACAAAACACGGATTTCAATTCAGGAAACTCCCATCAAACCGCTTTCCTTACGATATACCAAATTAACCTTACCTTCGCTATCACATTGATTTTAACGTTAAGATCCTATAAAAATTTGAGTTAAAAAAATCTTCACTCTTGGAATAAATTCCGGAAGTTCGCCCAAATTGAGTAAATTACGGAGATTCCACGAATGTTTTATTCAAAATCGATTAATTTATTTAGGAATGCGCGTACTGGATCTCATATATTGATTCATTATTAAAGTTCGTGTGAAATATGATACCGATGATATGAACTGTTTTGCACTGAGCGCTGAAACTCGTCTCAGCGCCAGCCTCAGCGTTTAAAGGTAAGTTATATCCATTGGATGTTCCTGGATGTTAAACAACAACGGTTGGTTTGACTTAGATTGTTCTCCATTTAACTCGAGTGGTATTCTCGTGGCTTCACTAATAGACACAAACAACGCGACGAAGCGGAATACTGCCGCTCATACTCCCAGCTATTCATTACTGAAAGTATTCTTTCTACCTTACACTCTGATACACCCGTGCATACCATTCTTTTTTACCTATAGTTTATCTCGAATCAACTTTCACGAAGCAAAATGTTAAACAACGCAAACTGTTGCTCTGTTTTTCTGATCACAAATGTAAATCATTGTGTACATCCGTACAGAGCGCACATTTCACCTTTTTTAAAGTTGTACATACACGTATTCACTGTTACGTTCAGCGATTCATTGACAAGGAAGGCTTACAAGTTAGAAGTTACAACCCCGATTCATTAAGAAGATTGACGTTTACAACTTTCTACAAAGAGACAGGGAATCGGTCTTTCATTCGTCTCTCGTGTTTTTGACTATAGTTCACCCGTGCACAAATATCGAGCCTACTGTTCCGTTAATTTGACTGAGTTTGAACAGCGTGAAATTACAAACTGCGGAAACTCTTCGTAAATCCTCTAATCTTTGTCTACGTTCTTCTTTGGGTTTGAAGTTGTTCTTGTGCCATTTTCCTGATCCTTTTCACAATTTGTAAATGATGCCTTTCCGAACCTCAAGAGACAAATGACGAGTCTGACGATTGATTTATTTGGACTGACACGTAATAACTGGTGGCTGAAATTAATCATTCGCTTTACCACCTGCCACAAGAGAATTAACATGTGATTTCCCTTCTGCCCTTGACATTAATCGCAGCGTTTATAGAGAGACAAACGATCACGGACCAGTTTAATTTGACCTGTTGGGTATGCGTGCGGCCTTGAATCACGCTCACTGCATGGGCAACGTCAACCACTAACTTTCTTTGAGTGTTTGACCTTGAAAGTTGTTACGAGGGATGCTCAAGGGGCTATGAGGTAAAATGGAGCTGCACTTACGACAATTAAACGCTTTATTTAATTTGTAAAAAAATCTACTGAGGAATAAAAAAATCTTATTTTATCAACGTTAGTTGCGCGTTGCAAAATCTTAAATGATTCCCTTGTCCTCAATGACATATCTTCATCCACACCAAAATGCAGAAAGTTGTCACATTAGCAATGAAATACGTCATCAAAGAACCAACCTATAAAAAATTAAATACTAACAAATTAACCGTAGCTATTGCTTGGTTGAAATTCTAGATAGTTTATAAAAAAAAATTAAGCCAAATTCAACGTGTCTCGATCTCTCAACTATCAACGACATTGCCGTTTTACTAATTATGCACTCGAATTGCTACGTTTCTTATATTCACTTAGCTCTACGATAAAACATTTTATTCTTCATTATTCAACCCATCAGTCACATTCAATCCTTTCTTATCCGACAATTTGTTATTTCTTTGAAGCTATCGTAAAACTTGTGGACGCGAATAAGGTCCATGCTTGGTTGGGGTCATGTGCTCTTGATTAACGTTCTTCAGATGAATGTTTGCCTTGTTGGTTTGTCATAGGTCCAGGAAGTTCCTTTCACTTTAGTAAAACAAATAGTTGATAGCTTCTTTGATTATCAAATAATGCCAAATTTTACAATTTTCTATAAACAATGCCCATTTTTATGTTTAAGGAACTACCCTTACATCAACTATTATGAATGAAACCGACAGTGTTGGCTCGGGCGCTAAGCGCTCGACTCTGATTCGGGAGGTTGCGGGTTCGAATCCCGTCGAGACTGCCAATCCTAACTGAAGGTTTTTCCGGGGTTTTCTTCAGTCGTTAATGCGAATGCAAGGGTTCCTCTCAAACAGCCCTCGGACATCCCTTCACAATTGTCCTATCCGCAACATACCTAGTTAACCTGAAGAGGGACATATTGCATCCTAAAACAGGTTTAATTCCCTCGATAATAATTAAAAATGTATTATGAATGAAACAAGATCGTAGAACATTAATAATAAGAAATAATCCACGGCAACGGCAACGGCAACGACAACGACAACGACAACGACAACGACAAACGACGACGACGACGACGACGACGACGACAACGACGACGACGACGACAACGACAACGACAACGACAACGACAACGACAACGACAACGGTGATGGTAATTGGATAATATGAGTTGAGGTTAATGGTAGGAGTCCATCTCTAATTGGGGATGATCCCATCTCTTCCTCTTGTGGCTCACGTAGATTACATCCAGATAGGAAGGACATTAATCTTGTGGGATCTACAGTAGATATATTGTCAAGTTCTCTGCCAGTAAATCTCAGAAGTCAGATCAGCCAGTCAACAATGAGACGTGGTCGAGCGGCCAGGCGGCCCGCAGACGCTTATTTCGATGAGGTACCCCTACCGGCGGTAGAACAAGATGATATTATACTTTTTAGAAAGATTACTTCAAAATACATACGATAAGCCGTATCCGAGAAAAATCCATCTTGTTCTACATGCCGTTTTGGCGCTTTGAGTGCGCCGCGACGCTTCCGCACGGCGCTTCACTCTTTTGATCATTATTTCCAAACCAAACAAGATACATTAATAAACTTAGTACTATTGTTTAGAAGAAGAATATCCCTTTCCAGTGAATACCCACATTAAACCATTACAAATATTTAAGGGTATTTAAATTGGCTTACAACGCAAAAATGTGACTTTTTATCAATTTTACTTGGATATTCAATGCCAATTTACGAGAACATTTGAAAACATATTGTTGGTTTATCAGTCTTAAAAACATGCTGTCACATGTGTTATAATACTACAATGCACAAATAGTTATACGAAGTCGGTGAGATTGTGCATGACATGCGTTTGTTCGGCCGCGCGTCTTATTTAGTTCCGCTGTCACGCCAAGCACTTTGTGAGTTGTAAGCGCCAAACCGCTCATACGTTACTATTCGGCCATGTAGTATCAACGAAAGTCTTTGGATTTAGCAGTGTAAGTTCTTTAAATGCTATTATGTCATATTTTATCTCAATTGAACTTTTTGGTTTCAGTTTTGTCACTCGCCCAGCAAATGCGGGAAAACAAAGCTGCATTGCAGTCTTTCATCACAAATATAATATTTTTTTTAAACAGTGCTGCTTCATTGATGTAATTTTTAAACTGAATAGTGTGGCCAACACTCAAAATAAATTTGGAATTTTAAAGACCATCTCGTTGGAAACATGCTACTGTAGCAGTACAACGTTTATTGTGTTTGTTCCGTGCTTTAAAGATTATTTGCATGTTTGTTATGTAAATCACGATAAATTATATTTATAGCTATGAGGAAAACAGTATTCTCATAATTCAATCCCATATTATTGTTAAAACATGATCGAACATAATTGCATGGAGTATATTTGATATCATTTTCTTAATGCAATGCCAAAATGGGTAAACTGTGTTTCAAGATTTATGAAATATACGAAATGTATCTATGGATGACGAACCAAAAACAAAGTATAAACTCAAGAAAGTAATCGATCAGACCCTGTCTATTCTGTGACGGCAAATTTTTCGACACTGGGTCTGTTATCGACTGTACCAAAATACGTTTTATACTCGTATCTGTTACCGTAAAACAGATATATATATATATCTAAAAAACTGAATGTGAAATTCCACTCTTTTTGCCGTTGGGCTTTTGATCAATTATTGTGCTATTAAAAAAAATACACCCAGTATTATAAAGGGGTACCGGAAGGCGAGGCGATTGGCGTCGGGACCTAAGGGGTGGCTTGGTCGCTTGATTACTGTCCCCCACTGAAAATCGTTATATAACTGAGTGGGTAGACTCTAAATACAATTTTTTTATTATTATAATTATTAAGTAAGAACTGTTGGGTAAACCCGATTTATTCTACAATAGCTGATGAGTGTCGGTGAAACTTTATAAAAGGTGTCTAAGCTCGAAGAGCTGACAAGAAAACAATTATGACGAAGAACGAAACCGTGGACATCAAACCTTCCAAGAGAATGGTCTTGCACCAATCTGCTGCTATATTCATTAGTGTGAGGCTTAATGAAGAGTAAAAGAGATTCAGATTTTTTTACCATTTGTGACAGTATACACAAATGTGTGCAAACGATACGTTAATGATTCTATGATTCTTTCGATGGACTTGGTGTTTGTGCCTACTTTAATCCAAGATATCCTCTCATCTCTAGCATTGTGTCATAACCTAATAGCACAACCCAAATATGTAAGTACACCTCTTGTTTTAGGAGTGTTCGTGCATCATCAGTTTGGGAGAAAAACTTTTTTGCACATTTTGCATTCTCCACTGGATGTACGTAGTTGTTTTTACGACAATATTCCAGGTTTGAGACGTATGTTGCTAACTGCCAGTTAGTAACTTGAAGATGACTTGTTCGTACCTCATGGATTTAATTTCTATTCAATTAAGAAGAAACCATTGACGGTAAAAACCAAACTCAGAGTCATGACACAGTCGTCGTGCTATGTTAAAGAAAGGTGGTGAATTAAAATTCCAAATTGGCAGTAACAAACTTTGACATCAGAAGAATTAAATATCAGATAAAATACATTATACTTCAAATGATAAACCCCACGCCGAACCACGAGAAATTACAGACAAAACTTTGATGAAGAGACCTATCTTTAATCACAAATTCAAGTGCCTAGTTTAAAAAATGTATCGCTTATTCACCGATTTATAAAGTGATATTTCAAGATTCCATCATCAATGGGGAGGCTTTAACACTTCACATCATCATCAGTCTTCTGACGTTTTCTTCATATACACTGCACTTCTCAACCTCGGTAACGTTGCTGAGAAGATCGCCCAAAACTCATATTATGCACTGCAGATCTTGCCATAAACAGCAATAAAACTGAAAATCTTATGGAGTAAACCGGAGTAAAACCCAGTGCTTCTCCCTGTTAAATAAGAATGCGTTTGGGGTGGCATGCATTTGACATAGGCGTTTTGGCCAGTATAAAATAAATGTTGGTGATGGAGGATTACCAACTAATGACTATACTGGGAATATATGCTGATTTGGGCTGCCAATCTCTTCTGCAAGGTTAACAACTAATCGTGGTGTACGAGTTATTAAACGTAATGGAAGCTTTTTATGCATTTGTTTATGAAAGCAGCTCAAACCTGGTCAGAGTCCAACGACATGCCTTGGTTATATATTACCACCAAATAACAAAAACATAATTGCAATCAACATGCAAGTCTATGGATGGGCATGTTTGTGTGCCCCTGTCAAAATATAAATTGAACATGATTGTTAAAGAGTTACTGTATTGTCATTTTCGAAGCTGGAAGTGAATTTTTTTCACACATTTAAATTTTGCTTAACTAAAATACGGATAAATAAATATGAAGCCCTAATGAACCCCTACTGATGATAATGCATTTCAACTGCATGCTAAGAGGGGTAAAATTTCAATGTTTGGTATGGTGTTAGAATGGTGTTAGAGCATGTTTTCAAAATCCGTTATTGCAGTCATTCGACTACGGTTGGAGAAACATACAACGTCTTATAATATTGTATTTACGTCAAAAAAATCACACATCTTTATAGTAGGACAAGCAGTGTTGAAACAGACAAGTGCCAATGCAAACGAGCTTTTGTATCACTGCTTGTGGTTAGTTAGTTAGTTATTGGGGTTTTAGGCACAAAACACCTTGTGGGACAGTGGGTGTTTATGGAAATGGAGAAATGAAATAAAAAATGAATGTATACAAAGCATGCAAATTATATATGTTTAAAGATTGAAAACGCAAACCATAACGTAATGTTGTATTTATGTTTAAATAATAGCTGGAAATAATTATTACAGAAAATCCAAGGTAGAACACGAGAGCGAGATTCAAAGATCTAAATTACACTCTTTAGAATCCATCCATAACTAAAAATGGGTTTAAAATATTCTATAAAATAATCTATGCGGGAAAATAATTTAGCACAGAGAACGTCTGAAACTCGAGAAAATTTGGTGAGCAAAACTTACTTATTAATAACAAACAATAAGGTTAAGCCATACGTAATATAAAAATACCCTTCATATTTAAAAATTTTAATATTTCATTCATTATGGAAAAAACAAAAGTTTTTGGTATCTTTAATTACATTCCGTAAAAGCCACACAGAATGTATCACACTTTAACATGCCTATACGTGCTACACCCTTAATTATAATTTGACGTGACGTGTGTCAATTTTTTTTAGAAATTGATTTAAATTCTTACATATTTAATTGATTTAAAAGTGTATTGCCAATTTTCTCTTATAGTGTTCTGTTCGGCGCCCGGAACTCACAGTGAACACTGCGCGTCAGCGGAAGTAAATAAGACGCGCGGGCCGAACAAACGATGTCATGCACAATCTCAGTGACTTTGTGTAACTATCTGTGCATTGTAGTATTTAACACATGTGACAGCATGTTTTAAGACTGATAAAACCCAACAATATGTTTACAACTCTTCTCGTTAAGTGGACATTGAAACATCCAAGTAAAAAGTATAAAAAGCCCATTTTTGCGTTTTAGGCCAATTAAAATACCCTACAATATTTTAATGGGTTAATGTGGGTATTCACTGAAAAGTGCTAAATTTTTCTTTAAACAATGGTACTAAGTTTATTAATGTACCGTAGTTGGTTTGGAAATAATGATCAAAGAGTTTAAGCGCCGTGCGGAAGCGTCAGCGGAAGTAAATAAGACGCGCGGCCGAACAAAGTATGTCATGCAAATCTCAGTGACTTTGTGTAACTATCTGTGCATTGTAGTATTATAACACAAGGGACAGATGTTTTTTAAGACTGATAAACCAACAATATGTTTACAACTCTTTTCGTTAAGTGACATTTAATATCAAGTAAAATTTAAAAAAGTCACATTTTTGCGTTTTAGGCCAATTAAAATACCCTACAATATTTTTAATGGGTAAATGTGGGTATTCACTGAAAAGTGTTTATTTTCATCTAAACAATGGTACTAAGTTTATTAATGTACCCTAGTTGGTTTGGAATAATGATCAAAAGAGTGAAGCGCCGTGCGGAAGCGTCGCGACGCACTCAAAGTGCCAAAACGGCATGTAGAACAAGATGGATTTTTCTCGGATACGGCTAATCGTATGTATTTTGAAGTAATCTTTCTAAAAAGTATAATATCATCTTGTTCTACCGCCGGTAGGGGTCCAACTTTCATAACTTGCCGATTGCCGCTGCACCAACGGAGTTCGATTGCCAACCTCTCTGTGGTCAACGAAGATGTAGGTCGAGACCCAGACGGTTTCAATATTCAGCACAACTTCTTCAAGGAGATGTACATTATTTAACAGACAGTCCGCGGCTTCGCTCTGGACGTTCTACCTTGTTTAAAAAACAAAATCGGAACAAAATTTCATCATTATAATGTCGAATATAGCCTTAAAAATCAAACACTATTGCAGAACATTGTGCGGTTAAAATAAGCGCTGTATGATTGGCATTTTCTAAAGTAATATTTAAATAATTGTTGAGATTTATAAAACATCCGAACTTTTATTTGTATATTTTTTAATATATATATATATATATAATCATGTGGATAGAGATAAGAGTCCACAGCTTACCTGAGCTGTGGAGGTGGCTGCCATCGTCGAACACAGATAAAAATATACACAAACTAATCACTACATAGTCACGAGACGTTTCGGCCTTGCCTTCTTCGGTCGTTCTGGTCTACGAAGCTGTTGACCAGGAGAGGTTAGAGTAGGGGGGGGTTGAAGAAGAAGTGGGGGTGGAGGGTGGCTAGAGGGTCTCCAATACGTGCACATGAGTGTGTGCGTGAGTATGGTGTGTGTGTGTGTGTGTGTGTGTTTGTGAGTGAGTGAGTGAGACAGTGAGTGAGTGAGTGAGTGAGTGAGAGAGTGAGTGAGTGAGTGAGTGAGCGGGTGAGTGAGTGAGTGAGTGAGTGAGTGAGTGAGTGAGTGAGGAGTGAGTGAGTGAGTGAGTGAGTGAGTGAGTGAGTGAGTGAGTGAGTGAATGAGCGAGTGGGTGAGTTTGTGAGTGTATGTGAGTGTGTATGAATGTGTGATTGTGTGAGTTAAGCGTAGGTTTAAGTTAGGTTTGTTGCGAGATTTAGTTATCCATTGATGAGCGAGCTCCATGGACGTTAACTCTCTGTCGGTTGCGCCCGGGAGCGATCGAACTACTCGTGTAGTGTAGTAATCGTCATGGGTTCCTGCGTGAGTGGGTACAGGTTTCAGCTTCTTGTGGGTGTCTGTGTCACACCTATGGCCAGCCATTCTGTTGCTAAGAAAGTTACACTTTAGGCCAATGTATTCAGCTGGACACAGGTTACACTTGAGCTGGTAGATGACGTCAGTGGAGGCACAGTTGTGATGGCCTCTAATGGGGTAGGTCTTGTTTGTGGCTCCAGCTGTAAATGACGTAGTGGCTGGGTGGATAGGGCAAGTTTTGCATCGAGGTCTTTTACACGGAAAGGACCCGTCAGGTTCCCTATCGTCGCCACTTGTGCCAATCATAGGGTCTCGTTGAACAAGAAGGTCCTTTAGATTGGGGGGACGTCTGAAAGCTACGCGGGGCACTGTTGGCATTAGATCTTGTGTCCTAGTTGAGCCAGACACGATGTGGTGTCCACTCTTAAGGATGCCATTGAGAACGTGAAGTCCAGGGTGCCATTGCGTAACGAGGGGTAGAGTGTTGTCTGGCACCAGACTGCTTCTTTTCGACGTGGGTTCTCAACTCGTCTTCTGACGTCTTTTTCAGGGTATCCTCTGTCGATGAAGGCCCGCGTAATCCGGTCGCAGTACTTGGTTCGATCCTCCTCGGTGCTGCATATGCGTTTTCCCCGCGTCGCGAGGGAGTTGGGTAAAGCGCGTTTGGTGTAGAGCGGGTGACAGCTCTCGTAGTGTAGATACTGGAGGTGATTTGTGGGCTTAAAATGTACGTCCGTGCGGACTGAACCATTTTCTACGTACACGTCGACGTCGAGAAATGTGACGTGATGGCGAGAGATTTGCCACGTGAACTTGACGGCATTGGTGTTGTTGAGGCCGTTTAGAAAAGTGTTAAATGACTTCTCTCCATAGGTCCACACTACGTAGATGTCATCGATATATATATATAATTTATTAATTTATTGGTTCACTCAAATACAAAATTGCTGTCATTTTATATTGAGGTTACTAAAATAATTTTTTAAACATATGAAACCTGAAACGTAACAAAAATACAGTAAAAGATAAACATTTGACTAAACATACAATAGGTTAGCACAGTGTATGTAATTAATTACAAAAGCTGCCAATATTGATAGTTAACGTTGGAAAATGGTTGCTTGTAAATTATTATTATTTGTAATACAATTGTTATGTTTATCTTTTTATGTGTCATTTGAGTTTGTAGCAAATAATTAAATAGGTAAGGCGACAGGCTGATCGAAGGGTTTATCTATACATAAAACAAAATTTTGGCTATTATTGCTTTGAATATCGATTTTTTTTTTAGATGAATGTTTTACTATAGACTTGTATTTTAGCAACATTTTTATCAAACCTAATATTAGTAAATTAATTAACTTCTATGAAACTCGCGGAGGCCATGTTTACTGACCGCAGACCCCAGGGCTGGGGGTTCGGGATTGTAATTAAAGCATTTCGTCACTAGTGTTTGTGATACAAGTCTACGCACCATCCCACTTGTGTATGTATTGTGCAAAACCTATCCGTTCTACCTTGTGACCTTATTATTAATTTATACTAATATATAATAAAATGTTGAAATAAAATTAAAAACCAGTTGATTAGGTCGGACAAACCAGATTTTAATTCAGATTACTGGGATGTGTTCTTGATCGCTTTAAAGCTCTCTCTCTCTCTCTCTCTCTCTCTCTCTCTCTCTCATCTCTCTCTCTATATATATAAAAAAAAATTATATTATATAATTGGATGAGCGAAGCGAAGATTTCAATTTCACTGACCCCCCAAAAAATTTAGCTCGGGTGTTTTTTTGTTTTTGTTTTTGTTTTTGTTTTTTTGTTTGTTTTTCTGTCTGTTTGTTCGCTCTCTACCGGGCAAACGGCATATGCGATCTGGATGAAAATTGGAGGGGACCTTCGAAATCTCGAACTTAGACTTGCTACGTTTTTGGGTACAATCGAAGAAATATTTCTCATGAATATCGTACTTTTACGTTTTTTTTTTCGATTTTTAGTGCGATATTTTCGTGTCATTTTGGGCCGATTCTGACCAAACGGGTGGTGCTTGAACGTTCATATTTCACATGGACATTAAAGTTATTGTGATGTAGTACATTTTGAAAGAAAAAGTTGAAAAAATTAGCCAGAATCCATATAAATAAAGCTTTTAATGTAAGTTTTTACGGTAAATAATAACAAATTGACAAGTAACAATAGAAACTTGACAACAGTCACCTACAATGCGTAGGCAGCAAAACAAAGCACTTGCAAAAGTAAAGATATCCCACGCAAACTAAATACTTAAAAAATAGTTCATCCATTAACGCGTCTAAAAAAAGCGTTTGCGAAGCTTCCTAGTATATATAATGTTATTGTAACTGCCCACTATGGGGTTTAGTTTGCACTCACATGCCACGTTGAAATGGGTTTGTTGCGATCAGAGCAAACTTACAAAATACACCTTAGTTTCTCCACAAAAGTGTTTTTGTAGTCATTTCCAAAGCTTGAGAAAGAGCTTTGAATTAAAATATTGAAATATACAATGATCGGGGCATGTGTATATTCTTTTAAATTTCAACAAACCCGGGTTCGATACCCGGTTGAGATGAATTTTGTCTGGATAGTTTTAATATAATCTCTGAGTATTCCACATTTTTAAGAGGAAATTGTATGTCACAAAGTTGTCTAGAACGAATGTGGAAATTCCCTGGATTTGGCAATCTAGCTATTTTTAGAGGGGCATTTATCATTGTAATAAATGTTGGGCCGAGCTCACCCCACGATTAAAACAAAATGCTATAATTCATACAAGTTCATAAAAAAATGCTCAGTGATCTTGAATCCTGAAAGATAGCAGAATGGTCGGTTTTTGCCCTATTCGGTGCATGTGTGTGGAACAGGATCCATAAATATTGTGCCGCAAAAACTGTGAGTTATATGAAAGTTTCCGCACCATTTAACTCGGGGCAGATGTACGACACACTTTCGAACCCGTCCGTGGTAAATCTGAACTGCTGCCAATGCCTGTTTTATAAAATAGCGTTATTCATCGCACAACGTATCTAAACACTACCGCTTTGCGTTTAAAATGTGTAAGAATCTATGACGCCCTTTACTTACTTTCTTTCTTAACCTTTTATTTCTCGGTTTTCTGCACCTTGTAATAAAACTGCGATTCTTTCGTAACGAGGATTGACTCCGCGATATACTGCTCAAGCACTGGAACGTGACCGACAGGCGCTCGACTCTGATTCGTGAGGTCTCGGGTTCGAATCCCGTCGAGACCGGCAATCCTGACTGAAGGTTTTTTCCGAGGTTTTCCTCAGTCGTTAAGGCGAATGCAAGGGATTGGGTCCTCTTACATAGCCCCTGGACATCCCTTCATAATTTCCTATCCGCACATACCTAGTTCACCTGAAGAGGGGCTAATTGCACCCTACAACAGGTTTCCCACGATTAAAAAAAAAAAAAAAATGGTACGTGAGTACCCAAATAAAAGTGGGAGTGAAGCTCGAAGCTCGATATGTTTAGTGCCGGTGAAAGGTATAAGCTTTCCATTAAACCAGGTTCCTTGCGTCGTAGGTAATTCAAAATGGTGGAGGTGCCGGGTCATGATTCTTCTACTTCACACGCACAGACGGACTGCAGCGAACTAATGGATGAACAGAAATGTGAGCTGATAAGAGAGCTTCTTGCTCCCTAATAATTAGGTTTTCCTTTCAGTTGAAATACGAAGTTTCAATTCTGTTCCTTGAATGGAGTTCAACCGCTGTCCAATGTCCATTAGCCAAACAATGCTAAAGTACTATTTAAATAATACTTTTTATGTGCGACACCAATTGCGCTCAATGTTTTAGTGGCAACAGCAAACACGCATTTTGACGGTGGTTTGATATTTTACGATCGCTGCATGAATAAAGAAAATATGTTTGCGCTGTTTACTCTTCATTTTAAAACGTGTTGATGGAGATTTGTTAGCTTGATTTTATATCTCGTTTAAATTGTTAACACTTTTTTTTTTTATCTTTGAACCACCATTAACAATAAATAACTACTATCACAAAACTTGACAAAACATTATATTTTTTTAAACCTTGACATCAATCCCAGTTGGGACTCGCAAACTAATAACTCGACTTGCTCATAGTGGCTGATTTTGTTTTTTAATTTACTTACATAGTTATTATTGTTTAATTTCGTGAAGCAATCCGAAACAAAAAAAATAACAAAAAAAAGTAGCATTTTTGCCCTACATGAGAGGCACTACTGATCGAGTTAGCAAGATCTTGTCTGGGCATGAGGTGAAAACTGTATTCCTACCACACAGGAAGGTTAGTTCATTTTTAAGATCACCAAAGGACGCCATACCATTGGAAAGCCATGGTGTGTACGAAATTCCCTGCGGATCATGTGAAAAAACGTATGTGGGGCAGACTGGAAGAAAAATCTCTCAACGTCGACAGGAACACTTACTCTCAGTAGAAAAGAATGAACCAAGATCAGCTCTTGCACAACACGTGGCAGATCAGGGACATGCTATTAATTTTGAGGGTACAAGAGTAATTGCTTCTACGGACCGTATTCATTCCAGGATTATAAGGGAAGCAATAGAAATTGAGAAGAGGCCTCATAGTTTAAACAAAAGGGATGATGGAAAACGCCTACCTCAGACATGGAAGTCCATCATAAACCTTTGCCATAAACCAAGAACATCAACGCATACTCCTCAAACTTTGCTAAATGCTCCCGAAACCATGATACCTGCTGTAAGTCTACGACCCGTAACAAGAAGTCAGACTAACCCTACTGGTCAAAATATTCACAAAACCGTGTTACCTTCCACAAGTCAAGGCCCAAGGACAAGAAGTCAAGCAAGAAATCATCCCACAAGTTCTGGTCAAGCAGACTACTTCATCTAATCAATAACATGACATGTTTTTTCTAAACTCTTTCCACATGTTATAATATTCCTGTTAGTTAACTTCTTTGCATTGCCTTGTTTATTATGTTTGTTTTGTGTTATTATTGTGTTTTTGTTTTCGTTCCCTCTTGAAGTGTTTTTGTATTTTGGTTTTTACTTGAGTGGCTTTACTGTCTTTGACAAAGATTGGTGAAGTCCAATCGAAACGTCAGATTAAATAAACAATATACGTGGTAAACCGAAAGAAGTAAATTTAATTATTTAAAGATGGTAACATATATATATGTATATATATATATATACACACTATATATTATTTAATAATTTTTCACATACCCATGCATGACAATGTTCAAAGCAATGAGCAATTTTCTATATGACCTATGTAATTTTGACGCTGTATTTAAACTATGAAAATAAAACTTTTGTATTGTAGGTATTGTATTGATATGATTTCACTCGAAAATTATCTACAACTTGTATTAATCTCTCCAGAGTTGAGCTTTACATGAATTTAAGTAAGTTTTGAGGTTTTGTGGGGAAAAATTGTTGTAAATTTCTTCTCTCGATCGACACATGGAAATTTTGGTAATTATATATACATATTATTTAATAATAAATTTCCATAATTCCGAAGTGCCAAGAGAAGAAAATTCGAACGATTCTCCCCCCCCCCCCTCCATAATCCCCAAATGTATTTTTAAAATGTGTTGACCGAGTCCGAGATAAGATCCTCGATGCCATAGTGAATACAACATTCCCTGAAATTCACCCATGCATGATGCATCCCTTATTGCTTGTATTATTCATTTTTTAATTATCTCGCCTCCTGCATGCTTTGGTGGTTTAACGATTTCCTATTTTGGAACTGGAGAAAAAACGGATACGATTATCGAATTTATCGACATTTTATAAATATCAGTGTAGTTGCTGATGATCAATGACGGTCAACAAAGTAACTTTACAAATCTTTCTTCCAAGGAAACTCTTTTTCTCAGATTGTTTTTTTAGGCAGTCTGGAGTCATGACGTAAAAAGGTCTGAACTAACTGTTGGTTTCTCCACCCCTTCTCTTTCAAGCCAGGCACAAAGTTTACTTACCGCCCCCCCCCCCTCCTCACCCCTCCAGCCGCCGTCGAGCGCCTTTTATGTCGCTAATTGTTAGTCGAACCCGTGAAGTAGATCTAGGTTGGTTCTCGACTCCACACCAGGGGGGGGATTTGGTTTTAACTGTTTTGAGCTGGATTTCAGACGGGATCCCAATATTCTTAGAGGTCGATTGTAAACGATTTTCTAAAGCCATTTTATCGCATCGCGCCTCACAAGCGCCCGATATCAGCTTACTTAGCCGCTAATGGAAGATTTGCCTCTCAACTCGAAAACTATGAAATCGAATCTCTTGAAGAAGAACTTGGAAGCAGTTACGTGATTCGGATGATGGCGTGAGTGTGACAAACAAGGTGTTATTCTGTACATGCAGTTGCTACTAGAGGCAGTATCGTCGCCTACGCACACGTAAGTAGGGTAACAAGTAACAACACCTCGTCGACGATAATATCCCAGCATAAAGCTACCTCGTCATCCCGTCTTGCTGAGAAACCTTCATTACAAAATTAATCGACATTTTACCATATTCTTGGTGGTGGCTTACAATACCCACCACAACCCCCTCCCACCACCCCATGTGAAGGCAAGAACTGCAGGCAGCTGGCAATTATATCAAATAATATACAAGCAAGGAAAGAGAGGTACCCAACACAGGGAACGAAGCTTAGCTGAAGATTGTTGAAGAAAAATACACAAATAAAAATGTATTCGTCAATCGAAATATTTGGTGGAGGTGCCGGGTACAAGTTAAAGCCTGCTAGCTCCGCCCCCTCGACGACACCAAGGGTGGCCAAAAACATTCTGAATCATCCTTGTTGAAGGGCAATGTCAGCATTAAGCTCCATGACAGTCCGAGATCGAGTTCGTGTGAGGAGTGACACATGTTAGACGGGCGGACGATCAGAAAAGTATTGTTTATAGCGGAGCTTCGCCCCCTTATATGTATACATAAACCAATATCAACAGGGCTACATCGAAAATATTTCTCTACGTGGGATTGCAGTTTGTCAACCAACCCACTTAATAAGGCTGAAGACTGCTCAGTGAGGTTGAGACGAAAATGCTTGTAAATACATATTCCCAATAGTCCGAGGGATAGAAGATCCAACCTTGCATTTAATTCTAGAAGCAAGCTGTTTGGCACAATTACTCATTAGACCTTGTTGATTGATTTTAAAAAAAAGGTGCTAACCAAATTTTGCTGTGATGCCCTGTCCCACCATCTGACACTGGTATATCGTAATCCCGACATAGCATGCTGTGAACACTCTTTCCAGTGGATATATTTTATATTTCCCTGATTTATTTTTCTCGGTTAACCTTTTGAATACTTTTAAACTTGAGGCAATAGCTGTCAAAAACAGTACTTTCAAACTGGATGTCGATGCTTTATCCCCTAGAGACTTTTAAACACGAAGTGCAGAAGTTTGATTTATTGCAACGAACGGTCTATACACACATCGAACTTTGAAATGGCGTTCTAGAATCTAGACCCTAGAGAATAGATGCAAGTCGTATTGTCACCACACCAGAAGCCTCATTACGCTGTGTGATTGTGACCTCTATATTCTAGTGTGGTGGCACGCCTGGGGTGGGGTTTCAAGCGACTCTAGTGCATCTCATTATATGCCTCAACAATGCGCGTTACTTCAATAGAGATGTATACGTGGTTTTAAGGTTTCATGAGTTTGAATTCGTTAAAGTTTATATTATGTTCGTGGGGCATCTGATTGTTGGTGACCAGTGGCGACGCGTAACCATTAGGATACGTGGTGGTACATGGTGGTATAACTAGGCAGCTTCGCGGACGCTTTTTGCAGTCGCGTTGGCGGATGAGTTTGTCAAAATCGACAGTCGCTGTTATCTTACTAGTCCGAGAGAGACAGAGAACTGACACGCACCTCGTTGTACCGGCCACGAGAAGGTGCGGGGCGGCGAGGTCATATTGACCAATCGTTGCCCTAAAAGTCCAATTTTTTAGAGAAATATTTCGTCAATTTGTCCCCAAAATCAAAACATATCTAAGTTCAGAGATTTCGAACCTTCCCATAAAGTTTCATCAAGATCGAAATAGCCGTTTGCCCGGTCACGGGCCAAATATCACCAAAAATTCGCATTAAAATCGTAACAAAATTCGTAAAACGTATGATATTCATGAGAAATATTTCTTCGATTGTACCCAAAAACTTGGTCAGATGTAAGTTCAGAGATTTTGAAGGTCCCTTCCAATTTTCATCACGATCGCATACGCCGTTTGTCCGGGAGAGCGAACAAACAGGAAAAAAGAAAGAAACCATCCAATTTTTTCGGGGCATGTAAAATTAAAGTCTTCGCTGCGCTCATCCAATTAATTATTGTTATTATTATTGGTCCTGTATAAGAAAAGTGACTAAGTTAACACCCGGGTCAAAGGTTCTAGTGCGCGTTGTCTATATAAAAAGGGGGTAGGGTAAGTTGTGTTTGCTAATAAGTAATAACATGCCTTGTCACTCATCATACAGATAATGGAGCGTTGCACTGCTGATAAATAAACCTAATATATTTCTTTAATGCGGTATTATTAACCCAAGGAAATTTGAATTTTAACGCCATTAAAGTACTTTTGATGTATTGCATCAATTTTGTGACTATGTAAATTCAAAACTGTAATGGTAACATACGTGATATATAGCCCTAATTATGTTTATTAGTTTTAACAAGGAGTTTGAAACGCTAAACCACTCTTAGAAAATTGATGGTTTGCGTAATTGTTGAATAAATTACCCAATGTTTAAATTGTATTTATTTACAGAACCAGACAATATATGATACCACTTTCAGCAGTAACATTACACACAATTCTTGTTATTGCACGGTTTCATAAACGTACTCGGTATTCTCACTAACGTGTTTATTAATCTACAAGCTCAGGTTCGGGAGTAGGCACCATAGGGAGCGAAGCATCCCGTGAAATAAAATGTTTGAAACAGTTTTCCATTCTCCTTGATGTAGGTGCCGTGTATGTATACATTCAAATGTTTGCTGGAGCTAGCTGATCACGCCCGCAAGACCCTCAGAACCTCCTAGTTAAAGGCAGATTTAAAAGAAATTAATCGAAGGTCATGTTCGGTTTTATCATGAAACGTGACACAGGCGTAGACGGACGGACGGACGGAAAAGTGATACAAAGACCTCCCCACCATTATATTATTATGCATGGAATATGTTTTATAGAAGTTGCATATACGTTTAGTTTTTATTACACAGTTTATGCCAGTTTATATCTGTCCCCATTCCTTTGAGTGCCTCCATGACTTGCGTGGTGGCCGACAATGTATCAGCCCCTGATAAAGTTGAAACGGTCGTAAGTTATTATAGTGTAGTGTACTTAGAGCTCTGTGGTTCTTTGTACGCGGCAGGTGCATATTGATTACCCGTGCAAGAGGCTGCGCTCTGCAGCACTTAAACTTTTTAACCTCGAGTGCATATTATTACCTCCTAGCTCACTTTAGACTGTGTTTATATTTTGTTTGTCGCATCGGGCCTACCTTCGTATTTGACTGTTTTCAGCTACAGAGCCCTACCAATATTAAATCCACAAGAAATAAGGACGTTAATGTAGTTTTGGCATTAATTCAATACATACATGATTCAAATGCTGTGGTTAGTAAGTTTTTAATTCAAAATTCAAAATGCAAATTTGAATAAAAATATTAACGTTTAACTTATTTTCTTGGAGTATTTATTAATGTATGATATAAGTTTGGTCTAACAAATCTTCATTGATGTTCTTTTTAATATCTTCAGTGTTTTGCAGCATTCTTGACATATGACTAGAAAACTGTAATTGCCCCCTAAGTAGTAGGGGCGTAGCCAGGATTTTTATTCGGGGGGGGGGGGTAATTTTGGGGTTTATGAAGTTGAAGAACTACCCGTGAAACTATCATTACGGAAAAAGTACGATCTAGTACAGTACAATTGGGGGGGGGGGGGGGGTAACATTGGAAATTGTGGCACTTTACTAGTTTTTAGAGTGCTTTTGCCGATAATTTATAAAATAAGATCCACATACTGTCAGTTTACAACATCTTGCCATATGTAGACCGGGCCACAAGTATGCCACATAGTACAAAGTGCTAGCAATATAGTATTTCGCGGGGGGGGGGGATCGGACACCCTGACCCCCCCTCGCTGGGTTTGAACCCGCGAGCTCGATCAGCGGTTTGACCACGCTGATTACTAGAGCATGTCAGAACGGCCAGATTGAAAACATAACATCTTCGCGTATTTAAAGAGCAAACCAACCAATCACAACGTTTATATCTCGCCAAGAAAATCAACGGAATTAATCAGTGTTTAAACGGAAAGAGACTGATGCCAAATTAACAAACACTATACTTGTGTAATAACCTATAAATATTACAATGCAATTCACACCCATTTAACATGTAGATTGATAGCTGGGTAATTTGTGTTGGGTTATGTGGAGCGGGCCTGTTTAGCTCCCGGGCTCATACTTAACGTTCTAACCCAGTGTGCCAGAAGAGTTAGCTTCACTGCAGAACAGAATAATTAAATTATAATGCATAATCTCGGTATTCTACCGTTCAACGCCATCGACTTTGAGGTTGAACTTGAAGAACGGTCCTTGTAAGGCTCCATTCCTCATTCACTCGAAAACATGTTCACACCATGGATTTGTTATAGTACTCTCGGAACATTATCGTTGTCAACTACATTCTTGATCTGGATTGTGTATGTACCATGATTATGTATGGGCGTCCGCAGGATTTTTCATAAGGGGGTCAATCAAGTCAAGGGGTCTCCAGGGGTCTGGGTCAAAGCACCAGCCGCCGGAGGCGAAAATTTTTGCGAGCTATTTTATCCTCAAATACGTCTTTTACAGCGATCTGAGGTATTACTTTGAAAGGAAAGATGAAGTGACCTAGACGTTAAAAATAAACATATTGTTATCATTTTTTTACTTCAGATAATTTTGCTTTTTGTGTTTGAAAATATATTCCTACCAATTTAGGTTTATATATGTATATTTCGAAAAAAGTCGTAATATTTTATCCTTAGGGCGGATTTTACAGAGATTTGAATTTAGTCACATTGCAAGTGGGTGCAATAAGGGTGCAATTGCTCCCCCCCTTGCCGCGCCCCCGTGGACGCCCATGAATTTTCTGTAATTTCAATGTTAAATCTTTTACAAATGCTCCAAAGTAAATATGCACCAAATTTATCCTATCAAGATAATAAAATAATACATTCAGTTCTTGCTGAATGAATCAGAGCATCCAGAAACAATATGCTCCACACTTTCTTCATGAAGTCAAAGTCAAACCGATAAATTATCTAATTATTTTACAATCAATTTGTCTTAGCAGGTTCTGTCTTATGCATCTATAATAAGACATTTAATTTCAAATTTCACTTATTGGTTTTATTGGATGAGCGTAGCGAGCGAAGCGAAGATTCCATTTCACTACACTGGAGAAAAAAATCCGGAATGTTTTTTTTTTTTTTTTTTGTATTTTTGTCTGTTTGTCCACACGATTCCGGCTAAACCGATAATCCGATTGCGATGAAATTTTATGGAGGCCTTCGAAATCTCTGAACTTAGAACTGCCACGTTTTTGAGCGCAATCGGAAAATTTTTTCTCATGAAAATCGCAATTTTAGGATTTTTTTTTCAATTTTTAAAAAATTTCTTCGACTTATAACACCTACATGCTTTATCCGATTTTAATGACTTTTGCACAGAACCTTTATTTTATGAATTTAGATATGTTTGTGAAATTTGAGCGCAATTGAAAAATATTTATCATAAAAATCGAAATTTTACAGGTTTTTTCTTTTTTTAAACAACTCTTTGACTTATAACACCTACATGCTTTATCCGATCGTAATCATTTTTTCGTAGAACCTTTATTTTATGAATTAATATATTAGTGTAAAATTTGAGCGCAATCGAGAAATTATTTGTTATGAAAATCGCAATTTTACGATTTTTTTAATATTTACTATTTATTAAAAAAAAAATAAAAAAATAAGTTAATTTTTAATTTAATTTAATTTAATTTAAAAAAAATTTCAACTAAGTAATGATTTTGCCACAGAACAACAGAAAATTCGCATAACACATGGCAGCTCAATGCACCAATTACGCTCATCCAACAACGCGGCGGGACTTAAGCGTTTTCCTAGTCTACTTAAATATGTGGTTGTTCCATGCGAGATCTAAAGATTTATACTTCCAACCATATATTAACATTTATGATCAATTATTATCCTCATTTATGTATTATTTATTTTCTATTAGTATTCACCATACATCATATTACCATATGACTGATTTCGTAATTTCACAAAAAATATACATTCAAGTCATGGTTGTAACAGTCATTACAGTAACAGTCCAAAAAATCAGACACTTTATAGAATGCACTACTTAATAGATATCCCTTAAAAACACTTAAAACGTTGAAACAAATCAATTTTCTTATTTTTTTAGGAAAATAATTGTACAATCTTTCACATTTAATATTTGTGCTTCGTTTAAAAACACCTAAATTATATTTCACTGTGTGAACATCTTTCTGGCGTCTGGTATTTTGCGAATGAATTTCGGCATTCAAACTAAAATCACTGTGGTGTTTTCTCACCCATAAAACAGAGTTAAAAATATATAAGCTGGGTACAATGACCATTCTCAATCGCTTAAATATTTGTTTACATGATGTCCTATGGATTGCCCTCATCACTCTTTTTTTTGGTTTAATTCCATGTTTGGGCCTCGCCCCATACTATATGGTACCGTACCTTAGCACCGAATAAACATAACCATAATACATCGCTTACAGGGAATCTAAATCACTTAAAGTACGGATCTGTTTAGAAGCACACATTTGTAATCTAGTTGGTTACCCCACTTAAGACTTTGATCAACAAATATTCCATTTTTTTTTAATTGTATTTTTTAATTACACCGTTCTTCAACTATTGTTTAAAATGATCAGGTACACCACTAGCGGAGAACATACCTTGTCGAGTACTAGGTTATTCGAAGGAAAATATACACAATTATCTATAACTTTGATCTTGTTAGTGGATGATCCATTGATTTATCAATTGCGTTGAATTATAACATTACAATACCAGATTTTTTAATTTTTATCATGGGAATTAAACCTGTTATAGGGTGCGATATGCCCCTCTTCAGGTTAACTAGGTATGTTGCGGATTGGAAAATAATTGTAAGGGATGTCCAGTCAGGATTGCCAGTCTCGACGGGATTCGAACCCGTGACCTTCCGAATCAGAGTCGCTCGAGCGCTTAGCGCCTGAGCCCACACTGTCGGTAATACCAGATTGAAACTTGTTCGTTATATAAAATTCCAATTTTTTGCTCTTTTATTACACATTGATTTGTGAATTTTCTAACTATTTCATATTTTAATTTTCTAATATAATATATAAACTTGAAAAATATAATTGCCGTATTCTGCAACCCACTGTTCAAAGATTCTTCTACCTCCATTCTTTCTTGTGACATAAAGTATTTCAATGTCCATTGGCCTCGGTGTATTTCATTCATGGTCAATAGTTCTCCCGTCCGTTCGTTTTTGTGTCGTTTTGAGTCGGATCTGCTTTTAATTGAGCATTACTTACACTGCTCGTTTCGTGTAATCCAATCAGCTAGTTTAATGTCTGGTTAACTACTGTGTTCAGTTGACAGTCAGTTAGTAAGCTCACGAAGCTTAGTGTGGGAACTGCGAATTCAATCTATTTCTATTCATATTATAATACTATACTGCAAATTATTATTACTCTTCAAAATTTTTATGGATACATGGGCTGTCATAATAAAAATATTACCATATCGTTATTATTATATGCTATTATTTTTGCCGAGTGATAGCAATTGTCGTAAAAGTATTATTTTCTGGAAACATTAAATAAACTCGGTCACCGGAGCTATAGCTAGCATTATATACCGACATAAATGTAAAGTTCTTCATGCATGTGTATTATTTGTCTTAATTCTAGTGATTTATTTATTTAATGGTTCACTCAAATACAGCATTGCTGAAATTTTACATTGAGGTACTAGGATAAAATAAATTAAAATCATATTATAATAACATAAAACGTAATAAATGCAGTAGAACATAAACATTTCAGTAAACATACATTTGGTTAACACTTAACAACAATAACTAACTCCATAAATAAATTGTTAATAATACAATGGTATCGTACAATGAATTACATGTACGATGATGAATTCATGATTTATAAAGTACTGGTAGGCCTTTGTATAAATAAGAACAAAACATTAAATAAAACAATATATAATCAAAACACTTAAGCTTAGCTATCGAATTGATTTGTGAGATGCCAAATTGATAATAAAAAAGGCCGATATTTATTAGCAAAACAGTCAATTGATGGAGGTTGTGGGAAGTAGTTGAAACTGGTAGTTGGTGGAGATTATAGTGACCTGTTCGTTGTCATAGACGGGGAGTTGGGGCATAGTGAGAAAGTCGAGTAGAACGAGAAGGAACTCTGAAAGGGAAACAATGACACTAGAATGTCGGACCTTATATGTCCGCCATGTCTGATCTTTGTCGACGCGAGTCTAATGATAGATTATTGTTCATTTTTTTAAATACAAATATTCATTTTTCTGTTGTTTACGGTCGTGGCCGTTTTTTGGTTGCCATAGCATTTGTTCTTCGGACTGCGGGAACCCACAAAAACCACATTAGGATAGAATCTGTCTCGGAATCTTGAAGTATTATTCTTAGTCTAGGAACTTAAAAGCTATTCTTCATGCATTGAAAATAACCGCATTTATTACAATGATATTAAAAATCACTGTTTAATCTTAAATAGTTTCCTAGTTTCATTTTATATCTCAATAACTTCGCACATTTAAAATAGCAATGATATCTAGAAAATGACGTTATTGTTTATTACAAATTGAACATACATAGCTACTGTCTTAATGGGAGGCTAATTTAGAACCTCAATTTAGAATTTATGAAACTCTCCAGTGAATTCGCAAGCGTACACGCATTTAAACTCGTAATCAACGATGTCGTTATCATTAATACTCCATCACTCATGTGGACATCACATTAACATCGTCCAATGGCTGCTAGCCTAGAGTCATTTTATAATTTATTTATAATGTTTCTGTAACGTTTCAATTGAACAATGAAACCATGTTGCTAAAATGTGCATGGGATGCGCCTATTCATGGCGAGTTTCTACATGTGTGTATTCACTTTGGACGTAGATCTTGTCAACAACGGCAATCAAATCTATATTGCAGAGAGCAACTTCCCCTGAAGAACAATAAACCAGAGCCCGCCTACCTTATTTCCTACCCGGGTATCGTTAGATCTAAAATGAATATTACAGACGTTTTTACTCGGCAATAAAAAAATACACGCGCCTTGAGAATAAATGCGAAGTCACAAGACAAGTAAGTTATATTTCTTTTGGAAATACTTTGTAATTTATGTGCAGAAGAGGCTCAATAAGGGAATTGTCCGTGTTTTAGAATACGCCGTATAATCCACCTCGTAAAATATTGTGCGTCCCAGCTTTCTCAAATGCAAACTTAATTTAGTCGACTCGACTCTTTAGGCCCTATGCTTACCTGTGCACGACGTACAGCATGCGGCACACAAAACACTGTCATATCGGGAAATCGTGGCATACTAGGACCATGTTTATTGTTGAATCATGTAAATGATGATATTTCTGTTGGAAAAGTCTCGAATGGGCCACTGCGTCTTGAAGCGAGAGTATGAATAGGCCGGTTGATACTAAATAATGGAAACTGTTTCGTCGTAGTTGGAATATAAGCGCTACAGAGCCGGTTTTGGGCGACTTGGATTGTAAAGTGGACAAGAAATATGCATCATACCTTAGCATGGGCAAACATAAGATTTTAGACGGGCGTATATCGTTTCTTTTGATTTGTATCGCCCACGCACACGCACGCAAATCTCAACAACCTCCCTCCTACGCACAAACCAAGATAAAATGACCGAACCGGTCGATACATACTCCATAACATTCAACTAATCAATCAGAGCAATAGTATTACAATTGCCAAACACAAATATTACCGATTTCGAGTTAATTTTTTGTTTGTTTTGTCTAGAGTAAATGACGTTGATTGAGAATGCTTCGAACAGAACCGCCCTAAGAATTTGTTAATATTGTTTACAATACGTGCGCGCTATAACGCGTCATTGAAACCAATGTTACATCTATTGGAATACGTAATTTCTCTCTTACCAGCTATATATGAGCTATAATTCGTGCTTTTTCACACTTCCAAGAGGGACAGTGTAACAACTTTCACTGACGGCACGGCTGGTTTTAAACATTATAAAATAACACAATTAATTAATTCATTTGTAGATTCGGCAACATACGCTAAATACTATGGTTATATTTAAGTCCGTATTTCACGTGCTAATGATTTTTGCTTTGCTGTGTTTTGGGACGTTTCTTTTATTACCAATGCAAAAACCAATTCCTTGCATGATTTTCTTCCTACCCTCGAGTAGTGATCTCCTTATCAGGCTACCAGGCACGACTTAGGCCTAAGAGTAGGCGCTGAGCTTGGCCCATGCAACTCAAATGCGCGCACTCAGGTGTTGATGATTTCTGCTGAACGATTAGTAATATAATTAATAAATTTTGCATGAATGTTTATAAAGTACTTTTATATTGATATCAGCAATTGGTTGCAAAAAATTAAGCCTTAAAGATCCACTGCGAGACATACGTCCAAATCGTGACAAAATGGGAAATCCACACGCTAAATTATTTGAGTGGTTTGTTTCACTCAATACGCCGAGCGGATGGTCACTTCACTCGTTTTGAGTGTTCGTCACTCATTTTTTACTGGAATTGTCACTCAATGTATTGGGTGATCATTATTTAGCTCAAATGTGCTGAGTGACCGTGTGACACCGCTCTTTAGTTAGCGATGTTTAGTCAATAGTGAGCGATGCATAAGCTTGTTCAAGGGATTAGTGTTGAGATTTATCTAAGGGATGAATGGGGCTTCTTATTGTATGTCTACGGTATTGTCCTGATCGGTGCCAAGTCTAGGGGATGAATAGCAGAGATTTTACCGGCGACGTTTCAAACATGTCACTGGTGATTGCTTTTCATATACTCATGGCAAAGAACGAGGTAGGGCATTCCAATATATCAACGGTCCTCTGTCCACGCCCGGCATCGTCGAAACCAACTCGTCAGTGTGTGTTAATTCGTGACCGTGTGCGCATTGCCAGTGTAAGTCTTCTAGCAAAAATGGTTGTGACTGGTGTAGTGATGAAGTGTTCAACGTTCTAATAGAAAGGGCATTTTCTGCAGAAAACGCCGAAAAGCAAAAGGTAAATGTCGACATCTGTTGTACTTCTATATGCACGAATAGTTCATTGTGTTTTCATTGTTTTAGTTGAAAACAACATAATATTTCATGTGTAGGCCTATATCATGTGCTGTAGGCCTAGATAATAATGCATATTATTATATGCATGCCTTTTCATGGGCGTCCACAGTGAGGAGAGAGAACGCAGTCGTCCATCTACATATTATTATTACCGTGATGTTTGCATACAGCTGCTTTAGTTAAGTTAGTTTGTCTAAATTTTGAGTGATTTTAGCTTCTGTTTGAGTTATTAATAGCCTGAGTAGAGAGTATCTTTAAAGCCAAAATATCGCTATTATTTGAGTGAATTTCGATCTTTTATTAGCGATTATCCCTCTTATTTTGGGGTGAAAATTTCGCTCTATAATTGGAGTGGAATTATTTCACTCAATTCTAGGAGTGGTGGTCACTCAGAAAGAGTGGTGCAAATACAAGCTAAAAAAGGAGCGAAATTTCACTCGATTTGAGTGTTTTTCCGCTCTTTTAATTTAGAGTGCAAAACATGGATTTCCATTCTGGAAATTCCGACCTAATCTTACGATAAAACTAAATTAACCTGCGTGTTCACATTGATTTAAAAGTTGTTATCCAGTATGAAAATTTGATTTAAAAAAATCTGTACACTTGGAATAAATTCCCGAGGTTGACCAAAATTAAGAAAATTTCGGTGATTTCACTAACATTTTATTTAAAATCAATGAATAAATTTACAAATACGCGTACCGGATTATACATAGACTTATTCTTTTTTAACATAAGTGTGATATTTGATACCGGTGTGATAAATCGTTTACTCGGAAAAAACAAACAAAAAACAACAGAAAGCTGAGCGCCTAAACTCGTCTCCGCGCCAGCCTCAGCGACCCTTAATACCGCTGATTAAGTGAAAGTTTTATAATATATTCAATACATTTTATATGAGACAGTTAGCGTCACCGTTTTAACTGATAGTCTCGAATATTAATTTTAAATTATTACTACTCCGTTTAGCCAAATCACAATCACAATTGGAATGTTAAAATTCTATATGAGATCGTTTCGTTAAATGAGCCAGCGGTTTAGTAGAGGTCGCTTAGCCGGTTTCCACTCGAACACCGAAGTTAAACAACCTCAGAAGGAGAGTGGCTGATCGCTCTGCCCTGAAACTCACGTATATTATACCGCTGGTTAGAGCAGATGGAGGGTTCGAGAGCTAGTGTAACGGCTTCGTTCTCCTCGACGTCTGCGCGGAGGTCCGGGTCAGTGGAGGAACCAATATGACTGTCAAGGTAAAGCCGTTGGTCCCCTTGGAACTTTTCGAAAGGAGTAGGCTATGTGCCTGTACCTGGGTTTCTCTCCTTCCTTCTATTCACCCTTCATCCTCATCTATCACCACTCATCGTCTCGAATAACCTTATAGTGCATTAATATGAGACGTAAAGCAATACAAATCAATCTGCGGTTTCGTATATGATTCCTCACAACAATGACTGATAATTATTAACTAACCATTTTCTACAGCATGTTATAAGTTTTAAACGGCCCCGGCCACACCGCACATTTCGCATCGATTGCATCCACTCATACGGATTTTCCTCGCCGCATCCTTGAGTAGTTCTGTGTTGAAATGGAAATGTTTTAATGTAGTGGGTTTTAAGCGGTTATGTGCGACTCTGAAGCTGTTTTGGTTTTATTTTGTTTCTTGAAAATAAAAGATGTTGAGGAAACTAAATATAGAGCTTTGGATAATAATGCAACGTGCAAGATAATCGTGGCTAATGGATATTATGATGGATTACCTTCTGATCTAATGAAAGAAGTAAAATATTCTCAATATTTAATATTTCATGACTTTTTAGGACTCCCCTTGATATACTATCACCCTATATTCACCAGAATAATGACGCCATGCGTAGGTTTGGTAATGAGGCACATATTTATGGGTAATCACGTTTAATACATCACGTTTAAATACATTAAAATAAATAAATAAATTGTATTAATTAGAATCTACCCACTCAGTTATAGAACTGATTTTCAGTGGGGGACAGTAAATCAAAGCGACCAATCCAACCCTGTAGGCCCCGACGCAATCGACGAGTGAGCGATAACCAACCAAAGATCGATATTTTTAATAGGAAATATAGCAATCAGTGGTATGGACAGTGCGAACACCCCGGACAACGCCAGAATCAACAAGGACGATCCAGAACAACTCTGAATTTATTATGTGCTTCGTTGCTAGGACGGCTCCAAAGTAATCGTTCACAAACTCCTAAGACAAGAACTGATGGACTTAAGTCCAAATCAGAAGTTAAAAAACTTCTGACTTTGGCGGGAATCGAACCCTGGACCTTCTGCATGAAAGCAGATACGCCAACAACAAGACCAACGAGCCACACTCGTAATATTATTATATTCGTTCGTATTTAGAGTCTACCCACTCAAGTTCACATACTGATTTTCAGTGGGGGATATTAAATTTAAAGCCGACCAAGCCAGGCGCCGACACCATCGACAAGCAAACAATGACCAACTCGAGACCGACATATTTAAGTATGAAACACCGATCAATCAAGCTGGACACGATTCCACCCGCGGGCAATGCCAGAATCAACAAGGCTGATTCGGAACAACCTTAGAGTTTATTATGAGCCTTGTTGCTATGACGGCTCCAAAGTCACCGCTTACACATTCCTATGCCAAGAACTCGGAATTATGTACTCCATCCGTATCAGAAGTTAAAAACTTTTTTCTAAAGCGGGAAACGAACCCTGGACCTTCTGTATTGCAAGCAAAGAGGCTAACCACAAGACCAACATGCCACACACGTTACATATTCTGATTTTCTGTGTGCGTTGTCTAATATAATATAGTATAACACTTGTGGGATCTCGGTCTTGTTGCTAATAGATATATAATAATACAAGACTAATCCTTTAATGCCATAAGCTGGCAGGAGTAACAAGGAGTAGCACATTGTACTGGTAATGATTAATGACACTAATACAAGACACAATGGTAAATCTAGCAGAAGTCTGGTAAAATCACTGATA
Organism: Sweltsa coloradensis; assembly: GCA_024449915.1. NCBI lineage: Eukaryota > Metazoa > Arthropoda > Insecta > Plecoptera > Chloroperlidae > Sweltsa > Sweltsa coloradensis. The sequence goes on along the minus strand of JAMZAV010000694.1, from coordinate 176,957 downwards.
GTTTAAATAATAACCGATGGCATTATAATTTCATAATCAAACATTAATTAATTATTTCGTAGAAAAGCGCAAAGTCAATCACGATAACAGGGAAATTATTCAGGCACATTTTAGAGAAAGACTAAAAAATTACGTTTGAACCCGCTGTAGTGTTCAAATTAGTTTTACCCAGTGTGACTTATAGAGAGGTTAGTAATGGTGGTAGGGAATTTAAGGGAATATTTGAGACTATAAATAATAAATATATAAGAAGAAGTACATGACAATAACGTTTTGTGAACAAAGCGATATTTTTTTTATACAAAATTTAATTCAATCGATAATAATTCAAAATTTATGACATAATTTTAAAAGTGAAAATCTGAGAAAACTTCATACTCAATTTTTGAAAGGACAAAACGGATGCTACAAAACCCCATAAAATGACACTTAAAAATGCTACGTACACCGCGGACACGTACCTCTAATAATAAGCTATAAATAATAAATCTAGTTCGCTAAGACTATCTCTATCTCACCTTCAACAAATTTGCTTGTGATAGATTTTGGAGATTATGTTTGCAGGTGTATATAATTATATATGAAAAGAATCTGTGTGTGGGTGTTCTGTGTGTTAGTGAGATGATGATTTTAGTTCAAGTTTAATTATGTTTCTTGGTGGCGGAAGGATTTAATGTATGCTTTCTAGTTTCGGGATTACCACAGTAAAGATCCACTTTTTTAATCAAAAAGTTTAAGCAGTTTAATGATGAACACCTGCGTATTTCTCTTGGCATAACGTTATCTAATTTTGGCCTAAGAAAAGCCACTTGGTTTTGGGTAAGCATTTTTGCTTCTAGGTATCTCTATATTACAGTTATTTTTTTATTGTTTTGTTAGATAGATGTTATTTGTATAAATTTGTGGTTATTATAATGTACATAATTAATTATATTTCTGATATATAATTTGCGAATGTATATAAATGATTTTACGTTAATCATGTAAAGTTATTGTTCGGTAACAGGGTGTTTTTTTTCCATACGCTTTCAGAATACATGTTTTGGTGTCTATGGGGTATGTTAGATGCAGATAATGTCTATATCTACCCAGTACCCAGTCATTGATCCCGCATTCAAGTATTGATCCCGCATTCAAGTATTATAACTGTGTTAGAGCATAATAAATAAATAAATAAATAAATCCGTATTTGAGTCTACCCACTCAGTCACACAACTGATTTTCAGTGAGGGACAGTAAACCAAAGTGACCAATTGACGAGTGAGCGATAACCAACGAAAGATCGATATTTTTAAAAAGAAATCTGGCAATCAGTTCCAGTTGTATATTCAGTGCAAACACCCGCGGATCAACGCCAGAATCAACAAGGCCGATTCAGAACAACTTTAAATTTATTATGTGCCTCGTTGCTAGAACGGCTCCAAAGTCACCCTTTACAAATTCTTAAGACAATCTGTTATCAATATACCAATCTGTTAACATACGGCAAACTTGCGACATTATTCGTAGGGTATAATATTTACAAATACAATTTCATAACGTTTTGAGAAGATACAAGTTAAAGTATGTTCTAAGAAAAGGGCTGTCATTGGCCCGTCTTTTGTAAAGATTACACCTATCAAGTATTGATATATATTTTTATATATATTTTTATTATTTTTATTGATACATATTTTACGAATCTCATACAGAGTAACCAACGAAATTTATTCTGCGGACAATTCTTATTAATACGTATGAAAAGATTTTTATTTTTTACACGACCTACATTAGACTGATTCTAGAATACTGTTCGATAATCAGCTTAATTACAAAGGGAAATTTAGTCTAATCGGAGTTTACTCAAAGCTGTGGTTTACATAATTCTATTCAGTGGTGGTCTTAAACTAAGATCTCGTACATTGTGTAGCCTGTGGGGAATATACACAACACATTCCCGCCAAGATTTCCTTATACCAATTAGGCATAGGACTTGCTCAACGCTATAGCTGGCATTAGATATTCAGCATTTCACGCTTATTCATCCGGCAAAGTCAATCTGCGCTCCAACATTAATAATACGTAGCTTTAAGAGCCCACAGGGCAACAAGTATTCACTGTTATTAAATTAAGCTATTTAAACCTAAACAAAGCTAGTCGTTTGATAACTAAAATCTTCTTTACAACTTGAATACCTAAAATCACGTGCAAACATCAATAAGCATTTCAATTGGATTACAAATTGGAATTCTTAACTATTTTCATTAGACCCCCATAGAATAATGTTTGGTTTGGTGTCTTCGTTATTTACTTGTTCATCTTTAGTTTAAGTTTTGTTATAATCATAATGTTTGAAATTGAAGGTAACTTTGTCCTCTTGAACAGAAAGTAGACATTGTATACAAAATTGATGCATACTTTTTTAATTATTTCCAGTGTTGACTTAAAAAAATACATTTTGAATAGAACTATTGTGTGGTTATTTCTCAATTTCATTCAATGGAATTTTTTTTTCTGGATTGATTTCCCTATAAATGTGTGGTAGTATCAGTTGAAATGCGGGTGTCTGCATGGCACAGAAATAATGAGCACTTCTGTGGAGCCGATAATACTCCAGGCTGCCAAACATCTAGAACAAGCTATACCCACGTAATTAGGAACGAAATGCGGAAGCATAATACGTGACCTATGAGTTTTGAAATCTGCGCTATTGTATATTTTCCATTTCATTTTAATTACTTGATGCATTGATCACCGTCTGGTGTACCGTACGCATGAGAGAAGTGAACGCTATTGTGTGAACGATTTTTTAAATTTTTGCATCTGATCAGATTGATTTCTATTTTTATATCCTCCATTCGCAAGAACAGCTCAGCACCAGCAAGCGTTTTTCTGAAAATCAGTGTTGATGTGTTAATTACTCATTATTTCATGTGTCTTGATAAAATTATTTACTTGTTTATTTTTGTTTTGTAATTGTTGTCCTCCTTTGTAAATCAGTTTTTATAACTGAATAGGATAGACGTTAAATAAATAAATAAATAAATAAATGTACTGTGAATAATTATAATAATTAATTTTTAAATAATATTGTACAATTATTGTGTTATTTATTGATGATTTTTTTTGTATTAATTAATTTTTAATTCGTTAATTATTAATTCTGTTAGTCTCTGGGACGGAATAATGTGAACGCTGAGTCGGAAGGTCGGGGAACAAGCTAGAATAAGCATTTGATTTGAGTCCTCAGAAACCCATGTTTATCTAAGCTTTGACATGCGTATGCGTGTGCTTCCGGATAAGGTGATAGTCCGGGCCTGAAAGTGGTGTTTGAGAGTAATGCATGAAGCGATGCATATTGCATTAGGCATATGTTATTCTATCATACGAAGGTGTAGAATAATCCATGGAGACTTACGTACCAACAATTCGGCAGATAAAATGGCTGGCGCAATCACTACCAACCTACCTGCAACAACCATGCTGCTCACTCTACCAAGCTACCATCACCTCGCGAATAATCTTAACGTCCTAAAACTACTAATAATAATAATAATAACCACCATTACTACTTCTGAATTTTCTGCGTCTAATTCTATTGTTACTAACTTCCTGCGCTACTCTTATGTCTTCTCCGTGGCCTTGTGGTTAGAGGCTCTGATTCCAATACAGAAGGTCTAGGGTTTGATTCTCGATTCAGGCAGGACTTTTATAACTTCCGATGTGGACTTGGGTCCTCCAATTATTAACTTAGGAATGTGTAAACGGTGACTTCGGAGCCGTCCTAGCAACGAGGCACATAATAAATTCTAAGGCTGTTCCGAATCAGAATTGTTGTTTCTGATGCTGTCCGCGGGTGGAATCATGTCCACCTCCTACTTAAATATGCCGGTCTCTAGTTGGTCATTGCACGCTCGTCGATGATGTCGGCGCCTACAGGATTGGCTTGGTCTGCTTTAAATTTAATGTCCCCCACTGAAAATCAGTTCTGTGACTGAGTGAGTGGACTAATACATTCGATTTTATTTATTTTATTTTTATTTATTTGTTCCATACCTATTGCCACTACAAACTAACACTCCCCAAAGCTACTGCGAGTGTTACCACTTAAACCTCTATCGCAACTTCTTTTCTAGCTTTGGACGAGTGTGAAACGTCCATTAACGTTGCTTGTTCTTGGTCTCGTTCTCGATTTGACGTAATCAATCATCGGTTACGTCAGAAGCAATAGAAGAAAGGTCTCGATCGCGAATGAGAACGAGAAAAATCCAATAATGAAAAGACCACAATCTATTTCCTTTTTGTTACACAAAAAAAAGCTACTTCAGAAAACGACTAAAATTAAACAATTCGAAGTTGCGTTGAGTAACCGGTTAATGTAATGAATAATACATACTCCATCGTACAGAATAAAGTGTTCTATAGAAAAGTTATGTAAGCACATTTTTTAGATCGATACTCGCCATCGGCAATCCTGACTGAAGGATATATCGTGGTGATGGGATTGGGTCTTATATTACATGGGCCATTGACATCCCCCCCCCGTATTATCGTCATACCCTAGAGCCATGTTCATAAACTGAAATATATATGGGAGCTGGTTTCTAATGAAATATTCTGCATAATGTTTTAATTATCTAGTGCATCCTTGGTTATTTATTTATTTACCAGTACCAGTACCAGTACCAGTACCAGTACCAGTACCAGTACCAGTACCAGTAACAGTAACAGTACCAGTACCAGTACCAGTACCAGTACCAGTACCAGTACTTGTCATCTCTTTGACTGTTGACTGCAGTGTCTGATATGTGAGGCAAATAATTGATATACTCTATATTATTATATTTGATTTAAAATTTGAAGCGTTTGGGACGCATTTTTGACGTGGGTACCCTGTGATTTTCTCAAAACTTATTTCATTTGAGAGATCGTCAAGATTGTACAGTGACTTGAATGCAACGTGACGTATTGTTATGTTATGCCCTAGCGGGCCGGTGCTGGGGCCTCGTGCCCTACCCCTCCACTCCCCCAAGACCGATCAGCCCTAAGACCCGTGACCCCTAGAAGATGGATCAATTAATCCCCCTGGCTAACTAAACATCTGTTAGAATGATGAAGTAGGCGCAAACATGCTAGGTTATTAAGGTGGTTTGGAAGCGCGAACATCGAACTCTGTAAGGGTGCAACTTCTAGCAAGCTTCGGAAGTGTATATTCTTAGCTTTTGCGAAAGCTATTGTATCACCCTCTAAATTATATTTTGAAATAAAAGAAAGATGACTTTAATCTTATCTAGATTAGTGAGGGTCTTGAACATAACAAGAAAATATACTTTGTAATTTTTTATGCGGGATGTTACGTTCCTGTCAGCCATATGCCAATTTTGGGACACAAGTAGAAACACTGACCTAGGTTCTACACTTAATTTAAAGCTTCCATTTTTTGTTTTTAAACAACAATGGCTTCCACCTCCTTATAAGGAAAAAAATCTGAATTATCGTTCGATGCACGATTTTTTTCGTCCTCAGGTACAAAACTCTTATATTTGTACCGTCTGACAAATAAAATCGTACATCCGACGATATGTCAGAAAATCGTTTTTCCTTATAAGGAGGTGGAAGCCAATTATGTGTAGAAACAATATTCAAAAATTGCACTCTAAATTAAGTGTAGAATCTAAGTCAGTGTTATTATTTTTGTCCCCAAATTTGCATAAAATGGCTGACAAGGACGTTACGCCCCGCCCAAAAATTTGCATTATATATTTTTCTGCTATATTCAAGACCCTCTTACATTTAGGAAAGGTTTTATTCATCTATGTAATTCTTTTAAAATATCGGTTAGGGGGTGATACAATAGCCCTAACATTCACACAAGCCACTTTTGAATTTAAAACGTATATAGGAATGCATATTGCATACCCCTGATTTTCGAGTACGCATCACTTCTATCAACCTTTTTTACCGTATTCAGATGAGTGAGTAGATAATTACTAGGAAAACGCAAAAGTCCCGTCGCGTTGTTGAGCGAGCACCGGTACGTGCAACACGACCCGAGTACGACATTCCCATAATGTTACATACCAATAAGTCTTTAAGGTCTTGACCGATAATTTGTAAAATAGGAGAGAATGTTGTACTTATTGACCCTGCAAAATTTCATAACGATCGGAACATTTTTTTTTTTTTAATAACCAACGATCGGATTTTGTTCAAAAACTATACAGCAACCCGCATAGGTGGTATGTACATGTGTGCAAAATTTCAGGTCGATCAGAGAAACGGTGCGACCTGTACCGAAGCAGTAACAGGAAAAAACAAAAAAACAGACATTCGAGCCATAAGAGTCAAGTGGAGACGCTCGCTACGCTCGCTCAATTAGGGTTTTCGGGTAGTTAAAGGGGCTAAAAACCCCAAAAATTATTTTTTACCACGTGATCTATAGCACAATACTACACTTAAATGACCGTTTAAAAAATTATATCTTGTAACTGTGATTTAACACGAATTTTTTAATATTTTTGATCCAGAAATTGGCGAAAATTGGTGTTTTGGAAAATTTCCTAAATCGGCTTTAACCTGCTTCTTTTTTGGTCCACATAGATACTAGAGCATAGTACCAATCTAAAGTGCCACTTTATAACATCGTGTCTTGAAACTGTGCCCAAATATACCCTCAAACACGCAAAAATATGCATTCCAAAATCACACCCTATCTTGGTAATCAGCATATTTTGACCGAACTACTTGCCCAAATTACAAAACAAAATATAGAGAATTTACAGAAAAGGCTGTCGAGTACGTCAATAATGGCCAATATTTTTTTGGATCAAAATCCTCCAAGGTCACGGGGCATAAAGATCGTCCCCATGTTATTTCTTATGGGAGATTTTTGCCGATGGGACCTAGCTCGAAATTGTCACGTTTGACAATTTTTTGGGAGGTCATGGTGGCCCCAATAAATTTTCTGTTGATTGCTAAATTCATTACTAGTTAGCCTGAATGAAATATATTTTTTGAGTTTAGCGGTTAAATACCCCTTTAAGAATGACTCAAGACTATTCACAGGACTCACTCCCTGCATTGACTGCCGGTATCAATCTGACTTCCCCGAGTCTCACGTTTAGCGACGATCTACCTCTGCCGGGCCCGTGTTTAAAGTTAGGTATTTCTCAGATCGAAACATCCAATCTCCTAACAATTAATATTAAGATATTCCGAACAAATTATAATAAATAAATCTGTGCATAGGTGATTGACTACGCCTATCAGAAACAGCCACCGATTATTTTATTCCATTGGGACATTATTATTCAGTGTTATCTGGCTCATTGCTATAGGATGGTTCACATTAACGACAACAACAAAACTAAGATATTGTCTGTAATGGAGGTCATTGTAAGCCCGTAGGAAGAATTAGCCATTATAAAGTAAATAAGTATGAGGCAACCTGACCTTCCACAACTTACTATGCGAGGCGGGTGTGCTAAGTATTCGTAACCATCACTTGGACGGCTGGACCCACCCCATCAATTGAATGCAGGGCTCCGGCTATAGATTGTGTTAGATGACAAACATCGGGGCGAAATGTAGACCAACTGAGAGACGTATCTCCCGATCTCTTTGTGAAGGAAACATCGATCTGCTAAGTGAATCAGAGTTGTAAACGTAACCTTCTCAAAGCACTGGTCAAACAGTGGCTTGGGTGTATGTTCAACATATACAATGTGTGGTGACTTCTCTATCGAGTACATACAATTATTTACACCTGTGCGGGTAGAGGTTTTAACAATCGGGTTCGGGTTCGGGTTCGGGTTCGGGTTCGGGCTCGGGTTCGGGTTCGGGCTCGGGCTCGGGTTCGGGTTCGGGTTCGGGTTCGGGTTCGGGTTCGGGTTCGGGTTCAAGTTTGGGTAGTAAACTTATTTGAATTTTTGGGTTGCGGGTTGGAAAAAAAAGCCGTTATAATATTATCTTAAGTTTAAACGGACAATTAATTTTTGTATGAAGAATCTTGCAACTAACTCCCATTGCATTTTCTATATAGTCTTCATTTTCATTGTTTTTCATTTTGTATATAGGCTATAAAATTGTACTGCATTGTGCTGAAAAATTGTGCTGCTTCGTTTAGTTCGACCCTAAAAAGTATTGATTGGTATTTCATAACGGTTGATATTTGATTTAAATATATCAATATGCATATCGGTGACCTTCCCAAATACATTCAGACTGCTATGGAATTCCAATAATAATTTCATTGTGTTGCGTTATATCTGGATGACCCCTGCTACAAACAGTCGCTTGTTTTTGTATCCGAGCACTCGAGTATGTTAAGCCTGGACCGGCACCTCCACCAAAAGCTGGACCGGCACCTACACCATTACAATTGCTTTTTAAATTGTTATTCGAAAATCGGGTACCAATTATGTCTATCGGGTTGGCCCAACATGGAATTTAGGGTACACGCATTCCACTAGAATTATTGACATTTGCGGTGTGTACAATATAGTAAAGACCGTCTTTGATCCTTTGTTTCTTATGACGTTTTCTCGGTATGTAAAGTGATGCTTGAGCGTGGTGCGAGCATGCATGGGGCCTCTAAAGCTTCATCCCTACAGTGCTAGTCGGCGTGGTTTAGGAGCAACCATTGCGACCGCGAAGGTAGGCACTGTCGCTCCACGGAGGAGTGTTAAACATTGCCTCTTGCTGAGTGATTCTTACGAGCCTAGACTCAAAACACCTCAAGGATTTCATCCTAGTTGATGTCAATGATGTTCTAATCTAGGTAGATTAAAAGTAAATTGTGTTTGAAAGTGGTACGTTCCGATGCGTCGCTCGGCGTATCGATCTGGGCGCCCACCCCACCACCCTCGCCCGGCTCATAATTAGGTGGGATCATACCGAACACATCTCAGGAACACAAAGCGGACGCTGCCGCCCGCATTCTTTCTTCGTGATACTGCTGCTTGTGTCGCAGCACGAGCGTGCTTCTAAAGATCAAGCTAGCCGCCTTAGTGAGTTTTCTAATACATGAATTAAATATAGTCTCATATAAAGGACGTACACAATTTCTCAATTTCATTGATCGGAAAACACTCCCATAGGTTTATTTGTCCATTTTGAATACATCCAGATTTTTTTTAAAGCGGGGTTTGAACCCGGGTCTCCCACTTTCCGCAGGTAGTAAACGATGCTCTTACATCACCAAATCATATTTACTATTTTCGGATTGAGAAGAACGTCCATTTTGATGATTAAAGTGAAATCAATGATAAATATGACGTATGATGATGGTATTTGTACCGGCGAAAATAATCATAATATAATAATAATTTAACGAATACATGAAACTTTTCAAATTATGTTCGTATCCAAACGCAGATTTGTCTTACAAACAGAAAAGAAAATCAGCCTTCCAACTTAACTGTCATATAATAAGATCAATTTGTCTGGCAAATGCATAATTAAATTCACTGTAACGGCTAATAATGGACGCCGTACTCAACCCATAAAAATATATACGAAGTTTTGATCTAGTCATATGACTAAACTTTGCGAGCATTATCAATAACAATGTGTTCACTTATTTGTGTTTAAGAAAACTTTAAAAGGAGCATTAGCAACAATGAATATTTTAATACGATCTTAAGAGTTGTTGACTAAGTTAAATTTAAGCGCGAATCCGAATCCATTATGCTTTTCAAACAAGGATCTTATTTAAATATTAAAATAAAACACTTTAAGTACTCAGACTTTTTTGTTATATTCTTTTCATTGTTGTCCTGCCTTCGATTCAAAATATTAAAGCATGCATTTTTTATTTTATATAAAGATAGTATTGTATGACACTAAATCAATTTCTAAAACTAAATTTATAATTTTCACTATTTAATTTCGTTAACAATAACATATAAAAAGAAACCATAATGGATAAAATATTTATGTAACTAATATTGTATGAGACGTTTTGTTTTTCAAAAACTTAGATTATTTTGTGTTTTAATACATCGGTTGTTAAAATTTCGGCACATGCAATTTATACAGAAATACGTTTATTTCAAACTTTGGGGACTAGTTTGTACGGGGTACTACAATGTTATTAATCTTAGATGTATCAGAAGCTATCTAAAAATTCACTATAGACTTTCTCTTAAAATACGATTATTTTGCTTAAAGGGGTATTCACCCGCTAAACTCATTTTTTTTCGGGTAATGGTGAACCCAATATTTTTACTGCCACTGTAAACTAATAACTAATTTGCCTTAATTAAATATATTTTCTGAGTTAAGTGAATGTACGTTTTGTTATTTGTTTGTCCTTGGTATAGTTTTGCTTTCTATTTTCCTCGAACACCGAAGTTAAGCAACCTCGGGCGTGGTCAGGTGAAGAGTGGTTGAACGCTCTGCCCTGAAAGACACTTATACCGCTGGTTAGAGCAGATGGAGTTTTCAAGAGCTAGTGCAACGGCTTCGATCTCTTCGACGTCTGCTCGGCAGTCCGGGTTAGTGGAGGAACCTTTATGACTGTCAAGGTGACACCGTCCTTTCGGATGGGACGTAAAGCCGTTGGTCCCCTTGGTACTCTTCGAAAGGAGTAGGCTACATGCGGTACAGTGTTTCCTTCCTCCCTTCTATTCATCATTAATGTTCCTCTATCACCACTCATCGTCTCGAATAGCCTTAGTGGATTAAATGAGACGTTTAGCAATAGAAATCAAAATTTTAATTAAATAATCACTCAAAACATTATGTTATGCAGGTTATACGAAAGCAGAAGAAAGAAATGTGGTAATGGATCAATTCAACGGATCAGTTGAAAAGTGATGAAATACTTCTCATCCGTGAGCCAGGTAATGAGAATGCGAGATGGAATCCTGGGTCATGGAGTTGGTACTTGGCACGGAGTGCACGTAGGGAACTCCTCGGGTCATACGCCGAGGAATGTGTCATAGTCTCGTCGCGTATGCCGTCACCATTTCTGAACTTTCAACGACGACGACAACAACGCGAGAGTAAGTTGGAGAGGGTTTCTAGCCCCTTTGAGATTCGAAATAAAGATCGGTTTTACCTTTTTCGTTGAAACTTCTTTATTTGAATTTGAAATGTTTTTAAATGAACTTTAATTACTCCTTAAATTCATTGCTGATTTTTTGACAGTTTTAATTTCTGGCATCGCACTTCTTTCCGTTATTATTTTTTTATTTCCTCCCTTCATATTTGTTTTGATTGTTCTAGCTGTTACGTGTGTAATCTTTGTGTGCCTAATATGTATACGTATATGTTTGGTCTTCATTTCAAATGGGTTGCCTAATTAAAAAGTAATAAAGGTGAATAAGGTTCTTAGTTAAATCTATGTCTTACTCAGAATATAAAACAATTCAATTTAAAACCACTTATGACCACAGTTTGTTGAATACGAAATACTTACCTATTTTAATAATTTGCATTCACGTTGTTACATTTTTATGATTCGGTCTCGAATCAGTCACAATAAAGCTGGATAACAAGGAATGTAATTTTGAGGTACATATTTTTGCACAAGTAAGTTTATATCTTTGCACAGTTTTGAATTTCAAAACAGATATTTACATAAATGCCATATTCAGTCTGCTGAATCATTTATTACTCAGTATGACACCATAATGTGTTTTATATTGTATTCACGTTATATACTGTTTGAATATGAACGGACATGTATTTTGATAAAATATGCCACTTTAATGTTTGCATAGTTCCAACAGGCGCGTAGGAACGTTTTTAAGTTGGGGGGGGGGGGGGGGTCGGGGGAAATTTATTAGAAGATTTTGTGGGTAGCTGTACGCCCCAGCCGCCGGAGGCCCTTTTGCCCAAGCCGATTTTTTTCACCATACTACAGTTATGTCGTCATGTTTTAACTGCACTCAGACTCTGTAAACGATGTTTTACTGCAATTTATCTGCGATCTAAAAATTAAAAAAATTAACGTGAAGTGGCTTATTTTAGTAAATTTCAACCTAATTTTTTATGAAATGACGAAGCATACAGGCAAACATATTTGTTTTACCAATGTGACTGTCGAGAAATTCTGGGATTAATATTTAACTCGCGTTAGTTTTGGCCCCCCTGCCCCCCCCCGGTTCCTACGCCACTGAGTGCCAATATGCCAATACTCCTACATAAAATGCATTTAACCTTAATTTTTCAGGGACAATTTTGTACTTTCTTAGCGCCTTATTGCATAATTAATTTTTGTTGCCATTTGAGCATTAAATCTAAAATAATAACGATGATCAGTATATGAAGGGGCTCGGCTATTACCCCCCAAAAAATATTTTTACCACATAATCTATAGCATAATACTACACTTAAATGACAGTTTAAAAAATTATATCTTGCAACTTTGATATTTAAGGAGTTTTTTCAATTTTTTATCCAGAAATTTGCGAAAATGGGCGTTTTGGGAAATTTGTTAAATCGGCTGTAACCTGTTTTTGTTTTGTTCCACATAGATACTAGAGCATCATACAAATCTAAAATGGCCCTTTATAACATAGAGTCTTGAAACTGTGCCCAAATATACACTCAAGCACGCAAAAATATGCATTCCAAAATCACACCACTTCTTGGTAATCAGCATATTTTGATTGAACCACTAGCCCAATTATAGAAAACAAAATATACAGGATTTACAGAAAAGGCTGACGAGTACGTAATAATGGCCAATATTTTTTTGGATCATAATCTTCTAAGGTCACGGGGCATAAGTATCGTCCCCATGTTATTTCTTATGGAAGATTTTTGCCGATGGGACCTAGCTCGAAAAATACCAGCTTCGAGAATCTTTTTCCGGTCATGGTGGACCCAATAATTTTTCTGTTAATTTCTTAATTCATTACTAGCAATCCTGAATGAAATATATTTTTTGATTTTTGCGGGTGAATATCCCTTCAAGCATAAGGATGGCCCTTCCACCAAACATCAGCCCAATCTTGAGCATGTGGTTTATGTTCATACACATTACACACGTTTCTCAATGTATTAATCTATAAACTTTAACAAAGGTTGGTTATGTTGTTGGTTGAGCTAGGGCAAACAAGTTTGTATTATGAGCTTGTGGTTTATGTTCATACACTCGCTTCTCAATGTGTATAGTGCTATAGGCCGCTTCGCGAACGCTTTTTTTAGTCGCGTTGATGGATGAGCTTCTTTTGTAAGTTTTTAGTTTGCGTGGGACCATTAACCGTTGCAAGTGCTTTTTGAATGCATTGTAGGTGATTGTTGTCAAGTTTCTATTGTTACTTGTCAATTGTTATTATAAACATAAAAAAACTCATATTAAAACCTTTATTCTATGGATTCTGGCTAACTTTTTCAACTTTTTCTTTCAAAAAGCAATACATCACCATAACTTTAATGTCCATGTAAAATATTAACGTTGTAGCCCCACCCGTTTGGTCAGAATCAGCCCAAATGTCACGAAAATATCGCACTAAAAATCGGGAAAAAATCGTAAAGTACGATATTCATGAGAAATATTTCTTCAATTGTACCCAAAAACCTGACAGGTCTTAGTTCAGAGATTTCGAAAGTCCATTCCAATTTTCATCAAGATCGCATTTGCCGTTTGCCCGGTAGCGTGCGAACAAACAGAAAAAAAAACATTGGAGCTAAATTTTTTGAGGGGTCAGTGAAATTAAAGTCTTCGCTTCGCTCATCCAAAAATCACTCCCTAACGATTCAAGTCAAGTATTAAACTTTAAACTTTAACAAATGTTGGTTATGTTGTTGGTTGAGCTATGGCAAACAAGTTTGTTACTCTATGGGTTGTGGTTAGCACTCATTTGTCACGTTAAAATGTGTGATTGTTGCGATTAGAGCACATCTTCAAAATATTGTTAGGAAATTAGCCACCACAACTATTTTTTTTACAAGACAACTTCCAAAGCAAGAAGTAGTTAACTATTTGAACTATAATTTTTTTCAAATGCGTCATGTGTATAACATAGTACTTAGGGATCAACATCCAGTTTTTTTTTTTTAATTGAGAAAAATTCGCAAAACATATTTTTTTTAAAGTATTTTCAGTGCATTTAAATGATGTCCTGTAAATTGAGCTGTACTAGGCATAAACACAGAATGGTATTCTAGCATTCACAGCCACCAAGTATAATAACAACCGATGGAAATCACACTTTTCTCCGGCGACCGTTGTGCTCATTGTGCTCATTCTGAATGGGGGGGGAGAGGGGGTAAAGGAGGGGGGTTATTTTGTAATTATTTTCATTGCGTTGAAAGGTACATATTATATGGATATCATGAAAGTGTGGTTGGGAATGTGTGAGTGTGTTCGGGTAGAAAACTACGACATGGATGTTTCGAGATCTCATGATACCGCTAACGGGTGTCGCTGTGGGTGTTGCCATTGATAGACGGAACTCCCATGCAACCAACCTTCCAGCGTGAAGTTGCCGGACAAAATAATCATCAAAAAGCGTTTTCTAAATGTAAACAAACTGTGTTGACGCATTGACAAACAGAGTAGCGGCTTGGCAACGCGCACAAAATAAATAATTACTCAAGATCAAAGAAAACCTTGAGATAAATAAAATATCAATTAGACAGCGTGGTGTTTAAGTTAGCTCCAGGGTTTCAATGAATTGAAAAACTCGGATTTTATCAAAACTAGACTCCAATGTTTGAATATTTAGACTTGTGTACTAATCACTATGACTCGCGGGCCCCTGTATAGATTGTCCTAAATGAGTAATAATTCACTTCGGTCTAAAGGGCAACAGTGAGCCATGTTACAACTCCCAGGGCAAGTGAGGCGGATCCGTCAGACTTTCAGACCCATGGGATGTCTGTGTGGTTTACTTGGTCAGCTCTCGAGTCTCGCCGAATATAGTTCAGCTCCCTCGCATTGTCAAGTCTTCGCCTCTCTGTGGAATATGGGTGGGAATAATGAAACCACCAAGACGTACAGTATAGAAGAGCAACGTATCATGGACATGGTCTCAATTAGTGAATTGGATAGAACTCCCTAGCCATTATATGTTGATGTCATTCAATACCACTCATTCAATCCAAGGAACTTTAATTCATTTCGAAAATATCTGAAAATAATTTATCCTCGAGACGCCAGTGGCTAGTTCTTTTCCTAAAATACTAATTTGGTTTGCTCTATAATCTACACAAATAATCCGTCCTATTTTTTTATTTTTTGTATTTATATTTAACGTCTATCCTATTCAGTTACATTAAAAAGTTACAAAGGTGGGAAAACTAAATAAAAATAATTATATAAATGCATACAAAATAATTAACCGTAGTAAAGTAAAGTTTGAATTAGTTATTATATTACAACAACGATGTAGGCCCTATAGTGGGACAACAATCGATAGCGTTTTTAAATATTTAATTTGATATGAATTAAAATTTACCAATTATAAAATAGGAAAAAAATTAAAGAAGAAAGTAACAATTTAAAAATAAAAACAAAAATAATAATAAATTAATTAGACGATGCCACTCAAACGAATAAAGGTTTGCAAAAAATCAGCAACACCAAATCATGGAATAATCAAACTTTCGCGAAAAAACCGCTGAACGCATATCATTCTTTTGATCGATTCTTGATAACCATTTACTACACGATGTTTTTTTTCTAAAATATAATCTAATCAGATTAAGTATCAAACTAATCACAGAAATGATGCAGGGAACCTTATTCAAGATGCGCTCCGCCAACCAGACAATCTGTCAGAAAAATATGATTTGTTTTTCCATCGGTAGCTATAGCACTAGCAGGTTTACTATTGTCCGTCTGTATATAGTTAGTCGTTCATAGAATTCTGACCATGTTGCATGTTACCCAGAGGGAAAATGAAATGTTTTAGGAAAAGATGTCGCATTTCAGCATCGTACGCTTGACAACGTTGCGCACCGGTAAAACCGGTTTTCTCCATAGCTAACCGGTTTTTGCCTTCACTCACCTGCCGGACAAGCCAAGAGCGAATCATCCCATCTGCTGCGATCACCTCTCAGGGTTGATGACGTACGTAAACCGGCGAACTGCCCCTAATGGCAACTACGTGACGGAAACTTCTTAAACTTATTGACTGTAGTCGCGGGTGATAAAACTCAACAACATTATTTTTATTATCCTGATATTTTCAAACTTAGTTATTTAGTGATTTACGAAAACTCTAAGAGGAAGCGTTCCTTGTCCTGCAGCCATAAATCATTAAATCTGAATGCCACTTGACATTGATAACGACGAACATCAGTACTCTCCTATCATATCCTATTTTAAATATTTATCACAGATCAATCAGAAAATGCGTAGTTGTTGAAGTGTTTTTGACCATTTTGATAGATTCTTAATCATAGAAAATTGAATTAATTTTTTGTTTATTTTCTATAATAAATTGATGAAAAAGTGCAATGAATGATGCTCTCATAATTCGTTTTAACACAATTATGTATAACTGCAAATAGAGGCAACAAAACTTGTCTGATAAATTTGTATGCGTGGAAAAATAATCATGCCTGCGTCCTCTTGAAAATTTTTGTTCACCTCGTCTCTAGGAAATCTCTCCAAATCTGCTATTTTCAACCTTTGCGCTCTGTTTGCTAGTAGGCTAAATCCTCTGGTCTAATGAATAATAATTATGGTGATCCCTATGTATGAAGACATTTCACGCCATCCCCTGCGGAATCTGAGTTTCGAGGCCCGACGTCTCGGTGAAATAGCGGCATGTTCAACACCAACAGTCACTTAAGTGTCGCGTTATAAATTAACTTCTGTTATTTTGTGTGGCCGCCGTTGAGTTACTCAGAATGCTGACTTTTGTATGAGATCATTTCAACCCTTGTCTGGCTGATTCATTAACCTCATTCTACAAACTTCCAATTAAAGCCATATTTTCCCGAGTGTAATGAAATCAATTACGTAATCGTGACACCTGTATTCATTGCGTTGACGGATGAGCGTTGCTTGGCTTGGATATATTTTCCAATGACTTTTAGTTTATTTTTATTTTTAATTGTTTACAACTCTTAGAATAGTGTATTTTTAACAGTAATAAATTGTGTTCATCTATGGTTAAATAAATAATAATGAAGTCTGTAGGCAAGTGAAAAATCCTCGAAAAGAGTATCTGATACACGTTATTTAATTAATTTAATTTAATTGCTTTATTTAATTATAATAATAAAATAAAAATTGCTGCTAATTTCGAATGTGATGTTCAAAATGTGTACTATACATCTGTTAGGTAATGATGAAAGTGACAGCCGTCCGCTGTGGCACATATGACAAGGGTCGTGTGGCTCTACAAGGACGTGTATGGGTTCGAATCCCACATAAGGCATGATTTTGTAACCGTCATCGTCATCGTCATCTGTCACCATCGTCTCGAATAGCCTTAGTGCATTACTATAAATAAAAAAATAAATTATATTTAGAGTCTACCCACTCAGTCATATAACTGATTTTCAGTGGGGGACAGTAAATTAAAGCGACCAAGGCAACCCTGTAAGCCCCGACGCAATCGACGAGTGAACGATAGCCAACGAAAGATCGATATTTTTGATAGGAAATCTAGCAATCAGTGGTATGGACAGTGCGAACACCCGCGGATCAACGCCAGAATCAACAAGGCCGATTCAGAACAACCTTGAATTTATTATGTGCCTCGTTGCTAGGACGGCTCCAAAGTCACCGTTTACAAACTCCTAAGACAAGAACTGATTGACTCAAGTCCAAATCAGAAGTTAAAAAACTTCTGACTTTGGCGGGAATGAACCATGGACCTTCTGCATTGGAAGCAGATACGCTAACCACAAGACCAACGAGCCGATGAGATGAGAAGAGACGTTAAGCAACAAAAATCATCAACATAGAGTGATCAAAGTGAGCATCGCATAATAAACTGGAGCGAGGCAAACCTGGAGAATAAAGTTTCACCAATGAAAGTTACGAACCACATTGCAGATATAATGTGACCTGCTTTACATAAGTGTTACCGCGGTGTCACTGCTTTCTGTGGGACGTCGTCATATTTTCTTCGCGGATCTCAAAGTTATGGGACGGAGCGACATTAGATACGATCGTCACGGAACAAACAAAACGATATTCTCATCTCAAACTGCATATTTTATAACTTTCCATCCAACTTCTTAAAATCCATCATGTCTCAACCGGCTGGTGATATCAATGACAGTGGAAGAAGCAAAGTGAACCAAGTCTCGGCTTGGGAACAATGTTGGGGCCAACAAGAGACCAACCACATAACAGAGTTTAATGATGCCTTAACTAGCTTGATGTGGTTCAATTACTTCGTAATCGTCTCACCTCTATTCATTACCGTGTCATAAACTGCTTTCACCCTTGTTGTGATGTTGAAACGGAGTAGAAGGGATGAAACAACGCGACTCTAACAGGCAAAGCAATGTTTGACGAATCGCAAGATGCGAACATCTACATTTTTTAAACAATGTTACGTGGGAAACCTGCCCAAGGTGCAACGTTTAGCAGTTTTTAAATTGGAATGTATTAAATTTGTTAAAACTCTATTTTATCTATGAGGAACAAAAAAATTGTAATATGACTTGTATATATTTTGTAACTGTATTGAATTATCTTGTATGTATTTTGAAAATTTGTTTCAATTAGTTAGGCTTTAAAAAAAAAAAATTAAATTAAAAAATAGCTTTAAGCTAAATAAAATACTGAATTGAATTGAAATTGAATTGGCTGCAAGGCCCCAAGTAATGTACAATTTATCCCCGGGATAAGGCAATGTAAGGGGGATGTAAGCGGGGTAAGGAAGGGTTAAGTAGGGGCGACTCGAACAAATCAACGATAATTACGTATTTTCTTATCCCCAGGGAAAGGCGGGATAAGTTTTCATGAATCAGATTTGGAGTTATCACGCGCTCATCCCACCTAATTCTGCCTATCCCGGAATAAAAATATACATGAGTCGGGGCCCAGGTGTCCAACAATGTATATTTAATTGTTTTAACGGGGTATATATTTTTTTAGTTTAAGCTCTTAGCTTTCTGTTTTTTTTTTTTCGGGTAAACGGTTTATAACACCGCTATCAAATTTCACAATAACGTAAATAAAGATTAAATCTATGATATCCAGTACGCGTAATCTTATAAATTAATTATTTGGTTTTGAATAAAAAAAAGTAGTGAAATCACCGTAATTTACTCCGTTTTGGTCAACTTCGGGAATTTATTCCCACAACACATTCCTATTTTAGTGTACAGATTTTTTAGCCCAAATTTGCATACTGGATGTCAACATTTAAATCAAAGTGAACGCGCAGGTTTATTTGGTTTGGGAATTTCCAGAATTGAAATCTGTTTTGGATTTCCCATTTTTTTCACGCTTTGGACTTATGTCTCGCAATGGATCTTAAGGCAATTTTTTTTGCTACAAAGTGCGGATATCGATATAAATGTAGGCATATTTAATTTAAATTAATGCAAACTTTTATAATGAATTTACTAACCGTTCAGCAGAAATCATTTTCACCTGAGTGCGCGCATTCGAGATAAACCAGTTCCTGCTTTTTATATTCCGACAAAATATATAATCTGAGAAGGTTGTATAAAAAGCAGTAAAACATTTTTTCTAACAATTGTTTCTCACTGGCTTTGTGCAAGATAAAATATAAATTCCCCACACAAGTTAAACCGCCTGAGAGCAGCCACTGACTCCTTACTGCCGGACTGATGAACTGTCAATGCGCCAGACAGAGAACTGGTCATCATTCATTCATACGCTACTTACTGGTTCTCTTTACACACACAAAACACGCCCTCGTTGTTCATTCAACATGTATTCTGGCTTTGAGGATGTGTAATTGGAACTCATCAGATGTGTCTTGAAACTTACGCACGCGACCTTTATAGCACGTTCAGACTTTAGAGAAGTTTGTTTTCAATTATAAACGATGTTAGTTTGTCGAGTATCAATTCATGTTTGCTATACGTTTTTAGTGTACATTGCTTGGAACATATACAGATGTATTCAAATTATGCTATCGTATATTTTTCTGTTAAATAAAATATAAATAGATAAATTCATTTATTTATAGTCTGCCCACTGTCAGTTGAAGACCAAGCCAACACTGTCGGCGTCGACGCCAATGACGCGCGAACAATTAGTTTACCATAGACCAATATTTTAAATAATAACCTACCAAACAAGTTGGGTTTGACCCACCCATAACGACGTCAGATTCAACAAGACTAATCAAGAAAATTTCAGAATTTATTATGTATTCACCGTTTACAAGTAGCCTACATTATTGATGGATTTATAAGAAGTCTGTATTGAAAGGTCAAAATCTTTTTTCATGAAACGGTAATCGAACCCTGGCGTTTTTCATTAGAATTAGTATATGTAACCAATAAAGTTTCGATCCAAACCACTGGTTCACCACCAAGTTCGTTTAGATCAGTGATATAATATAGACTTGGTTGCACATTCCATCAAAATGTTTCTAACAGTAGGAAGCCAAGAGTAGGTGGATCATTTTTAAGCTGTACTCAGTTTAAAATACGATTAAGGTTCATCATTTAAACGTTTATACTTTATTAGGTTGATATATAATATGTGCATACTGAAATTGATCACATCCATATTACTTTCTTGAGCTGTTTAATTAAGCTTGTTTTGTAAACTGGCTATCAGAGTGAGAGTGTGCCAGCAGACGAGCCGACTTTGTCCTGTAATCTTGCTGATAATAACGTGCCGGGGACTGAACGTTAGTCAGGTCTCTGGGCGCATTCAGTCGCATATCCCATCTCACAGGGTATCGTCATCGACACCTTCAATGTAATCACGTTCATAGAACTTGGCGTAAAACCGCTTTCAGCCTACGGCTTGCGTGGAGTGGAGTGGTGTGGTGTGTGGCTACGCTCAAATAAACATCTTAGTAAACCCAGACTCGTTTATAGTACGGTTGTACGAACGATCGAATTTCAAAACACTGAACTTGAATGAAGTTCGAACCAAGTTCGAATTCGATTTTGTTTTTAGAGTGAACTTGAAATTTTGTGTCTGGTCGAGTATTTGTGAACCAACGATTTAAAAAAAGTGTACCCAATTTTCGGGTGAAAATGAAAAAAAAAATGGGATATTCCACAATCTACATACTATTTTACTATCTTGGTGGAGGTGCCGGTCCAGACTCAACACGTGTTCTCGGATAGAGCACACGGAGTGGTCCAGATTTGACAAAACTCGATGAAATTAGGATTAAAATTCCATAGCTATAGCAATATATTTTAATCATCTTTTGGGAAAATCTTATTTATCATTTTTTTTAACACTTTTAGGCCAAGAGACTGGTACCCAAAATTTTACTTTCTACCTTAACAATTTGATTTTTTTTAAAAGAATTTTAGATTTTTGTTTAGATTTTTTCCCTTGATCTTTTAGGAATAAAATGCTGATTTTGAATTCTAAATTGACATCAAAGTTGAAAAAAAATAAAAAATTATATATATATATTTTTTTAAATTTAAATATTTTTTTAAATTGAATCTACTGGAGGCAAACAAAATATCCGGGACATCCCGGAAATTTGTGTATTTAAGTATTTTTATAACAAATTTGATTTTTTAACCATTACAAAAATCCCATCATTAGAATTTAATAAAGAAAAATTCACTCAATTCCGAACAAAACAAAGCAGTTTTTTTACACTGATTAATAGTATGAAAAACTGGCACATTTAATTGTGAAGATTTAAAACGTGGTGGTAAACTATTATACCTATACCCTATAAAGGTTAAAAGCCAGTGGTGATATTCATTCAAAATATCACAAAATAAACCCACGCAAATTTAAACATTCACAGTTGTATGGGTCGTCTAGGGTTTGTCTTGATTTGCATTTTTTATTTAAAATGTTTTTAAGTTTAGTTCGAGTTCGTTTCAGGTTCGGTTCGACATTTTATGGAAGTTCGAAGTTTGATGGACAATCCTTCTGAAAGTTCGATTTAAAGTAAAAAAATCCAGGTTCGCAATACCCTAGTATATACCAAAAATATTCCGTAATATTACATTTACACCTATCAAGTTAACTCCGAGAGCAAATCAAGTTACACAAAAATGAAATAAAACATCGCGACATAATTTATTGTCATTGTTATTTTCAACAACCCTGCTTTGAGTTCGGTTTAAAGTACAATTTCACTCAAAGTCAAACAGCTGTTGAGAAAAACAAATTACCAACCTTAGAAGAGATTTTAAGATATTTAAATATTAATTTGTTCCCGCCTTTCAAATTGTATAATTATTTTGAATAATTAATTACATTTAAATAATTACATGAACTATTTCAGCCAATAATATTTCATTTTATTGTGTTATGACAATTTATCAGCCACGCGTAATAAATAATGACTAGTGTTTGTGCTTCGTATCCGCGTCGTCATGGCCATGGCCAGCTGCGGTGATTACGTAATCGATGTCCGTGTACTCTGTGTGCAGGAATCAAATAAATATGTCACAGTCGTAATCTTATGTGCGGGAATGGAATGTTTTCTCGTTCACTGCGCTACATTATCGGCAAGTGCACCCGAACTCTGGTCATTCAGTGACGTCACACATAGCTTGTGGAGTGTGGAAACATTACTTTCATCAACATTTGCGCAACACAACTTGCACGTGCGTGCATAAATCTCCGACGGAATGACAAGTCCCGGGTGACTTGTGTGTGATTGCTATGCATCTTTTGAATGGTTGGTATCAATAAACTATCTGAGTTTCATCATGCAACTACGTCACGTTTTTAGAACCGTGGGACCAAAAACATACCCCCACTTCTGCCTAATCACCAGGGCGTAATAGACTAAGCCAATTACAACACTCAATTTCCGTGACTACGTCACAAAATAGGGCGTAATAGACAAGCAGAGAAGAAGGATTCTTCAGAAACACACTTACTTGGTCTCTCGAGGAGACTTCACGTCCGGGTTGGGGCTCTAGACAGGGCGGATCAACCAGGAACTTGGGCGAGAATTTGGAACTTCGATCGTTTGGATTTTGGAACTTGGAACGTGGGCGAGAACTTGGGCGAGAATTTGGAACTTGGAACTTGGGCGAGAACTTGACCCCTGGACCTGGTCAATATCTACAAATCTACGAATCGCGATAACACGGTAAAACAAACTTGCTATCTACGAACGAACTTTTATAAAATGGCTGGCTAACTTTTTATTACTGAGAACTTTTTATTACTGAGAACTTTTTATTATTGAGAACTTTTATTATTGGGAACTTTTGAGAATTTGATAACATGTTTTTGTAATTGTAAATGTAACATAACTTGATTTGATTCATTATAATTGTATTTTGAAACTGGTTTTGTTAATTTGTGTTAACCTTTCGTTGTCTGTCTGTCCCACTCAATATTTTATTTCAGTTTTCTTAAATTAAACTTCAGCAGTTGGCAAGACTACTGACTTGAGCTAGACCGGCGCACTCTTCTAAGGTTGGTAATTTGTTTTTCTCAACAGCTGTTTGACTTTGAGTGACAGTAAATTTGTTTGATTGTTTTTCAATTTTGGATAAAATAAAGTAATTGTTTTTTGTTTTAATTTGTTGTGGGGCTTGTTTGGCTATTTAGCGACATTGGCGCCCCACGTTGGGCGCCAATGTCGCTAAATAGCCAAACAAGCCCGACAACAAATTAAAACAATAAAATCAAACACAAATCCAAAATCCAAAAACAATCAAACAAATTTACTGTCACTCAAAGTCAAACAGCTGTTGAGAAAAACAAATTACCAACCTTAGAAGAGTGCGCCGGTCTAGCTCAAGTCAGTAGTCTTGCCAACTGCTGAAGTTTAATTTAAGAAAACTGAAATAAAATATTGAGTGGGACAGACAGACAACGAAAGGTTAACACAAATTAACAAAACCAGTTTCAAAATACAATTATAATGAATCAAATCAAGTTATGTTACATTTACAATTACAAAAACATGTTATCAAATTCTCAAAAGTTCCCAATAATAAAAGTTCTCATTAATAAAAAGTTCTCAATAATAAAAAGTTCTCAGTAATAAAAAGTTAGCCAGCCATTTTATAAAAGTTCGTTCGTAGATAGCAAGTTTGTTTTACCGTGTTATCGCGATTCGTAGATTTGTAGATATTGACCAGGTCCAGGGGTCAAGTTCTCTCCCAAGTTCCAAATTCTCGCCCAAGTTCTCGCCCACGTTCCAAGTTCCAAATTCTCGCCCAAGTTCTCGCCCACGTTCCAAGTTCCAAAATCCAAACGATCGAAGTTCCAAATTCTCGCCCAAGTTCCTGGTTGATCCGCCCTGTCTAGAGCCCCAACCCGGACGTGAAGTCTCCTCGAGAGACCAAGTAAGTGTGTTTCTGAAGAATCCTTCTTCTCTGCTTGCGTTCGTTTCGACTGAAGATTTTGTGACGTAGTCACGGAAATTGAGTGTTGTAATTGGCTTAGTCTATTACGCCCTGGTGATTAGGCAGAAGTGGGGGTATGTTTTTGGTCCCACGGTTCTAAAAACGTGACGTAGTTGCATGATGAAACTCAGATAGTTTATTGATACCAACCATTCAAAAGATGCATAGCAATCACACACAAGTCACCCGGGACTTGTCATTCCGTCGGAGATTTATGCACGCACGTGCAAGTTGTGTTGCGCAAATGTTGATGAAAGTAATGTTTCCACACTCCACAAGCTATGTGTGACGTCACTGAATGACCAGAGTTCGGGTGCACTTGCCGATAATGTAGCGCAGTGAACGAGAAAACATTCCAATCTCACAGATAAGATTACGACTGTGACATATTTATTTGATTCCTGCACACAGAGTACACGGACATCGATTACGTAATCACCGCAGCTGGCCATGACGACGCGGATACGAAGCACAAACACTAGTCATTATTTATTACGCGTGGCTGATAAATTGTCATAACACAATAAAATGAAATATTATTGGCTGAAATAGTTCATATAATTATTTAAATGTAATTAATTATTCAAAATAATTATACAATTTGAAAGGCGGGAACAAATTAATATTTAAATATCTTTGAAATTGTCTCATATCAGACCAAAAGGTTACAATGTAGCCTTACATTTATACCTTTCAAGTTGACTCAGACAGCAAATCAAGTTATAGACAAAATGAAATAAAACGTGACATAATTTATTGGCATTGTTATTTTCAACCACCCTGCTTAGTTTTGTTATCTTTACTGTTGTAAAATAGAATACATTGACAACCCTCCTGAACATTTATGACCTATTCACTTTGATGGTCGACGATGATACGCTGATGATACACCTAGTTATTTCAAGTTGACAACGCTCGTCGTAACCCTTTATGAGAGTGGCTGTTGCTTTGATTCGTACACAGGGTACGAAGCACATTGCTCAAGTGTTGACCAACTAGAACTAGTAACTACACACACATAATTCTCATCAAGAGTTCGTATTTCCTCTTCCACGACTTAACTCGACCATTTTTTAAAACCAAACTTTTGCCAACCCCTTCTTACGTTTGTATCAGGTTCAGGAGCACTGCATCAATGAATTTTAAAAGCCGTTGTGGCGTGTCGTGGGTACGGAGCGGTGAAAAGTTTCGTATCGACTTATACCCAAGAAGGAAGACTAGAGTTTCTTTCGACTTACCGCAGGGACTTGAAGTTCCTTCTGTAACAGTCGCTCTGTCCGAATCATACGCCGAACTAATCTAAACGCGAAGCCACTCTGGAAAAAAAAACTTTAAAGAAGGTAAATAAAATGTAACAACTCCAAAGATACAGAAACCTACGATGACGATGAAATTACCAACGAAAAAATTTTGATATGAGGCGTTATTGTCATAATTTTAACACTAATTATTTTCCAACACGTTTTTTCAATTTTCCCAAATATACATCTTTGTAAAAATATAGGGAATTAAATGGAACCTAGCCCTATTAGTAAACACATTTTTTTAAATTATCAGATCAGCAACACGGAAAATATTGCCTCTTCAAAACAATTTCAAACTGCAACTACACGTAGCACAGCGTTCAACGTAAATGGTTGTGTTTCTAAGGGATCCATTTTTAACTGTTCTTCTTGAGTTGAACAAAGAGAAAAATTAGTTTTTTCGAAATTGCGTTGACTGTGAACTTTTCCGTTTTCCGGTAGTAATTGAAAAAAAAAATACCGATTTACTAAAAAATTCGTCAAAATACTGTATTGTAAAAATGAAAAATAAAAGTATATTTTCTCTTTGTTAGTTGAACATTAATCTCACAGAAACACAATCCTGTACGTTGAACGCTGTAGTAAGTGTAATTGCAGTTGAAATGATATTTTAGATGCAATAATTACCGTGTTTTCCGATCAGTAAAAAATATAACAAAATTGATGTGATATTTAGAAAATTGGAAAACAGAGTGGAACAGACTTAAAAGCCGATACCGTTATCATGCTTTTTCTTTTATATAACATTTTTACTTTCCTTCAGAATTTGCTTCGTATGTACTTTTATTACGAGGTAAACCAGAGTGAATAAATTCAAATTCAAACTCAAATCGAAATCTTGTTTTGAATGATTGCAGAATCACAGGGTGAGTTTTACACCCCACCCTCGCAACGCGGCCCTCGATCGCGGACTACAGTTCATAAACGGGGGAAAAGCTACCTCACATAAATCAACCGCATTGATTCCGTTCTCTTGCCTAGTTTAACCAAGCTGGTGGAATCCATTATTTATTCCAACAAACTTACGATGTAAAACATCCCTATAGGAGAAGGTTTACATCTACTGCGTATGCAGAGAAGAATGGAGGTATACACATAATTATGGAAAGCCTCGCTTAGTATTCAAACTTCGAAGATATCAACTTACATCAACTGGAGTTTGCACTCTTGTGAAACTCGACTTACCAGATCGCGATCCATTGTTATCTGTATAGATATCTGTAAGATAAAATGCTTATGTAATTGGCAATAAAAAAAATAAAACATAGGAATGTCATATTTATCCCTAGATGATGTAACACACCTTACCTTCTAAGCAGCAACCAGCTCTTGTTAACTTTCTCTTTGTTGATTATACGGCTCTAGGTATATATTAATTCAACGTTATATTTAGCTTTGCGTCAATAATAGCCAACCTGGTAAATATGAGAAAATATTAAACATTTAAATATATATATATATATGCGATGACATTTATATATATATATATATATATATGCGATGAATGAAAATTTAATCTTAAATAAGGTTTTTTTGACAAAGTAAAATATTTCTTCAACATTCAAGTTACTGTTTGTTAATATTTACATGTTTCAATCTGTCTCACACGTTTGTATGGTGTGGGGTTGTTGAGTTTGATAGTAATTGACGCTGTCCGATGTGCGGGAGTAGCAAAGTTGTATTGCAGGTTCGCCTCACGCTTTGGTTGCTCCCCAAACCACGTCCGCTCGCTACGAAGTAGGCCTCTTGAATTCATTACCAATCGCAGGACTGACTCCTTTTTGCAAGTTACTGCTGCGTGTAGTGTAGTGGGCATTACCGTGAAGGGGGCTGCCATGCATAATACGCGCAAAGATCAGAACCAGAAGGAAATGCGGCGCTGGTAAATAGAGAACCCCAGAATACCGTACTAAACAAAACCTTACGTGTTAAACCTTCGGATAAAAACGAGATGTCAGTTGGTGGCACGCCTGGTAGAATCTCCGCCAACACCTCGCGCGTTCAGAAGGAATTCTCGGGTGCCTATATACAACGACATGGAATAGTTGGGAAGTTTGGAAGCTTTGAGCTTCAGGCATCGGTAAAATAATCGTTAGGCATGATCTTTTTTATTCATAACTATATTATGTATACCTTTCAAATAGTTAATGGAAACATGCGTAACAAAACGACACAACTAAATTTATTCGTATAAATTGTGATTTTTTTACAGAGAAATCCAAGAAAATCCCCTGTTTTAGCTCAATTGAGATGAATAAACGTATCATGGCATGCAATAGGCCGCGCAATCTGCTCTACTCACGTTATTAACAATGTATAAAACTAACCAACAAATAGAATTTCATCACATACATTGCATAGCGTCACAGTCTCCACCTATAAAACTAAGGATTCGACAAACTGTAAGGAAATTAAAAAAAAGATGATCATTATTTAATTTCTGATTGGAAATTAGCGTCACGATGCCTCTATGACATGCGGCGATCATATTTCACTCGCGCACATAATTTAGATATAAACTATTATTGCATTTCGTTTATTTGAGAGAAGAAAAACACAGAATAGATTAAATTGACAAATTGTATTCCTATTGCAAGTTTACTTTTTGCTGTCAGACTTTGGAAATTCCTTAACACATATTTTATGTAAATATTAAAACTTCTTTATATTGTAGAATTGCTCACACTCGAGCAATATTAAATGCCACTACATTTTTTTAATATCTGAACGGGAAATGGCGTCGCGAATATTCAAAGGTAATGTTCACAAGACAAGAAGTATGAATTGTAGTTCGACAGGGGAAGTTGGTGTTGGACAAGGGCACAGCCAGTGTGCATAATAACCTAACAAACATAATGTTTAAAAAGTTTCAGTAATTTTATTGAACATCAAAATACAATACAAAATATGTGCATGCAAGTAGTTACGCATTACGTCAACTGACGCAAAATTTCGCTTAAAGTTATTTTTAATTATTGCAACTTGCTGTTGTAAATTCCAAATACAAATGTATATTTTATACAGAGTAGGTGTATAAAAATATTTACATTGACTCATGACTAATGAGTTATGTTAAAAAAAAAATCAGTTGCAAGTTACGCAATAGTTGTAGAATTCCGCACACTTTCAGGCACAGTGATTACGTCAATTCAATTATATAGGTAATAAAATGACATTATACTGCGCATTCGAGTAACCTGATGTACAATGTTATTTCACGATCGAGAATGCGTTTCTATATACCACTGTGTAGTATTATAGGTTTTTTAGCGAATACATTATATTTTATATACTCCGTTCATTTTTACTAGAAAAAACTCACGTTAGAAAAAATTGCACTGCACTGAACCTCGGTCTCATACCAGCAAGTCAAAAATTTAATTTGTCTGTCGCACATTGAAAACCCGTGCGAAGTAATATTGAACACATTTTTGAACTTATCGAATGTAATAATCGAGTGATCGATTGATATTGGTCAGTGTCTTATATCTATGCGCTTGTGCTAAACCAGTAGTCAAGACTGCTTACTCATGAGCGAACAATTTATTATATTGGTATTTAATATTTATAGCATCATAGGCGACAAAGTCCGCTTTTGTGTATTCGATTGCCATTCGTTTACAGGAATTATCATAGCAATTTGCATTTTGTCATGCTTTGCGTATTTTCAGCAATAACAGTATCGAGTTTTATCTCAAACATACACAACTCATAACATTTTTAAAATACACCTCCCAAAAAATATTTATAGAACTACGCATGATACAAATATTCGATGGAAGCTAATTGGAATATGCATTTTAGTTTAAACCTGACAAAATATTATTCCTTTGAAGCTTTGTCGTGCATCATATTTGTAATAACAATTGTTAATTTTAAATGTACATGTTTGATTATGTCTTATGTATTGAATTAGCGCTCGAGGAATGTATTTTCTGTTGCAAATTAAGGCTTAATAATGATAGTGATAGCGATAATGATAATGATAATGATGATGATAATGATAATGATAATGATAATGATATGATATGTACTGATAAGATAATGAATGATATGTAATGTAAGATAATGATAATGCTAATGATATAAAGTAATTACCAGTTTCCTATCTTTGTATGTTTACAACAATTGTTTAAAACATACCCATTCAGAACGAGGCGATGCTTTTAGCTAAGACTTGATTTCATTGCTAATGGAACAAAGTAATTACCATGTTAAAATCCTTGTCGTCAATTAAGAGAAGAGCAATCAAGTGAAGAGGCGTTCAGTCATCTTGAAAGTCGAGAGTCTAGTTAAGCTCTAGTTCACTTTCTACGAGTTCGTGTTACGTAATGATTTGAGCTAGATGTCTACTATTTATCATGTAAATCATATGCGTGAACAAATCTAAAATAATTTATAATCTGAAAGAGATGTTCAGTTCACCCGCTTAACTAAAAAAATCTCATTCATGCTAACTAGCTATCAATTTACAATATAACATAAACAATATAACGAAATTTTAATATTATTGAAACTTTTAGAGCAGGTAAGGTTAATAATGTGATGAATTAGTTGGACTATACACTGCTCTTTTAAATAAAGAAAAACTAAATCATAGCTTATAAAGGTGATTTTATCTTAATTGTTGGTTGGCAACATAACTGATTTCATTTTTATAAGTTGTTGGGCATGAGTTTTTCTTGTGAAATTGAGATGGCAGTATGTATTTGTTTAACTTTTTGAATTTTGTTTTTTCTCATTGTTGTAACTGTCAAATGTCATTGAACCAGTTGAAGACGACTGAATAGTCGTCAAAATATCGTTACCTACATAGTTTTTCTTTATTTAAAAGAGCAGTGTTTAGTCCAACTTATTATGAAAAAAATGACAAACTTGGTAATTTTCGAGCTGGGTCCAAACGGCAAAATCTCCCACAAGAAATCACATGGGGACGATCTTATTGTCCCGCGACATTGAAGATTTTAGTCCCAGAAAATATTACACATTATTGATGTACTTGAATACCTTTTCTCTATATCCTCTACGTTTTGATTTTGTAATTTGGCCAAGTGGTTCGGTCAGAATATGTTGATTACCATGAAGGGATGTAATTTTTGAACGCATATTTTTGAGTAATTGAGTGTATATTTGTTCACATCTGTTTTGTGACACAATTTTTTAAATGACCATTTTAGATTGGTACGATGCTCTCGTATCTATGTGAATCAAAAAGTAATCAGGTTGAAGCCAATTTACGAAATTCATTAATCGACAAATTTCACAATTTTCAGGGAGAAAAAGCTTAAAAAATTCTTGTAATCACAGGTACAAGATATCATTTTTTTAAACTGTAATTTTAGTGAAGTATTTCTCTCCATATTATATGGGGTTTAATATTTTTTTGGGGGTAATAGCCCCTTTAAATAATATGTATTTTCTTTAAGACTAAATTAAATTATGCTTACTTTTGAAGAATTGTTTTCATACTAACTACTGCGTGGGAATACGTGTATTACAATTACGGTACATTTCGGTACAACCGTACCGTGCTTTTTGGAAAAGTGTCACTTCAGCTTTATATCTTGTACTTACGACTTAATTTAATGTGAAGGTAAGTTGACGGAAATCTACCCTTTGGCAGTTTACTCGATATAAAGTTCAATTTGCGTGACTTTATCCATGTTTCACTTACATCTATTCTTACATGGCCTTTTGAACTGTGACATCCCTCTTCCAACACAGATGAGGTCTTCGAAAGCCTCAAGCATATACTACTCTTTGCAATAATATCGGACCTCATGGACACAGCGTGGCTTAAATACGAGGCTAGCAAGATGCGGTTAACATGGTTTAGAGAGTTGCCGCTTGTGCGCACTGACTGCAAATTTGCTAGCGCCACTGTGAATATTCTCGCTGCATACTGATTTTAAGTGTGATGCAATGGATTAGTTTTCTCGATGCATGAACTATTGGATGAGCGTCGCGAAAACTCAAAATTGACTTCCCATAGTAAAATAGTTCAGGTGTTTTTTTGTCTTTTTGTGTGGTTTTTACGGGCCAAGCGGCTACTCCGAACTTGATGGTATTTTAAGAGACCAAATTCTCTAAACTTAGAACTGACACGTTCTTTTTTTATACAATCAAAGCAATATATTTAATATGAAAACAGAACGTTTCCGTTACGTTGTTTTTTATTCAATTTTTTAAAAAGGTTTTTGGTAAAATTTAAAGTGTAATTTTTTGCTCTGCCGAAGAAACGGCTACTGCAATCTTATAGTAAATTTTCATAGGATCTTTTAAATATTTGACCCGAGATATGTTTGTTTGAGTTTGGATTCAATCGATGAAATATTTCTGATGAAAATCTTACTTCTACGTTTTTTGTCCCTTTTGTTAGCTCGACTGTACTAAACAAACTACTACAATGATAGTTATGAAATTTCTTTACGACCTTCAAAACGTTTGAACTTCAATATTATACTTTTCTCATGAAAATCGCACTATTTTACGATTTTTTGGACCGTGTGTAAATTTTTATAATTTTTGCAGTTTTATTCTCGGTTCATGTTGTAGGCTTGTTAATTGTTTTTAGAGTCATCTTAGAGTGCATTTTTATCGAGTTTCGAATTACAGTGTAAATATTAGGGTCATGAAAGATTCTCATATATAAAACTCAAACATATAATCGTGAACTCGCCTACAAATATGGTATTTTTCGTTCTTCGAGTGTTACTTTCGGTTCAGTAACATTTACAGTCTTCCTTTGCATCATTTTGTTAAAGACAGAGGTTTTTACTAGTTTACAAAAAGGATTAAAATGAACATCATTTTTCACTAATGAAATAGGTTGAATTGTTGTTTTTGAGTCTTAGTGTCAAACTAGTGGCTAAACTGTTAGACAAAAAAGTTATTAATTTAGTTACGCGTTAAGTTTATTTCTTCTCGTGTTAGTTTTCGAAATTATACATTTTTCCAGGGTTATCGAAATTTGGACCATGGCAGGTATATTATTATTATTAATGGTTCATTTTTCTTGAATTAGTAATACCAAAGTGTGTTGTGCCACTGACTAGTGATTACAAGAATCAGACTTCGGTTAGAGGTTTAGTCGGGTCAGGTTCGGGTACTAAGCTGCTGCAGGTTTTCGGGTCGGGTAAGGGAAATACGGCATTTATAATATTGTTATGGATATTGCATTTTATTTGTGAATAGTCTAGCATTATATTTTTCTCCCAATTCATTTTCTTTTATCTGGATTTTAATTGGATGGCTTTTTGGTCAACTAGAAAATAAAAACTGTTTGGACCGGCACCTCCACCAAAACATCATGTAAATCTTCCATCCTCACAAAAATATTTTTTGTAACTCGAAAATCGGGTACCTTTTTGACTATCGGGTCGACCCCTTATACCCTACTTCCCTACTTGTCCCGAAAGTTTGTGTAGCCACACACCACTAACAATAATATAGTCTTCGAATGTTGGTCGAATGCATTACATTGTACTTTTGCGCGTACTTGCAATTTCCCACTGAGCCTGGAGACCCTCTTTGAAAGCATTACACTTTAACTTCGTTTATCGCATTTGTATACGTGCAGTTCTCACACTGGCTGAATTCAAGGCGAAATATTCACACTATACATAAATCGACACATATATACTTTGAGGTTAAATTGCGGATAGTGTGAAATCCAACATTATTTGTTAAATTTTGAAACGTTCATAAATGTAGCTTTCAGTATCATCTAAAGTACGACAGTTGTAAATAGAACTATGTAAGAAAGGTATATATTAAATCAGTTGATCCTAATTCGAACGAACTAAATGTTAAAATGTGTATTTATTTAATTTATAATCCTCCCTTTTAAAGCGTGTGGAAGTTTATTCCGAGCATTTAATCTGAAACAATGCAATAAGATCTGTGCACGATTGAAATGTTGAGAGACTTATGCGTCGCGACGCCACTTTCCCTTCCGATATTAGAAAGGAACCGCACCAATTAATATTCCAGTGAGCGTTGTTCAATCGTCTCCAGTGAATATTTTTACCCTTTGGCTCTAGACGGATGGTGTGAAGCTAATAGCAGTCCTATCTCTTGACAACGTACTGCTAGTACATGGAATCCCCCGTCATTGTTGCAGTGAGGCATTGAGTGGAGACTGCCGGTGACAGAGGACGGCACGGAGCTAGATCTATCTCAGTCAGGCAATATTCGCACATTATATAATACACACGAAACGAGACGAGGGAAGAGCGACGAATCAGGTTTCGCCACATTTCAGCGCGCTTTGGAGCGGAGAAAATCGATCTTGCGCTCACGCTGGCGTCTGATTCTCACAGCTGATTCGGTCGTACGGACAACTCGTGCGGAACACGTCTCGATTACCGTTGTTGCGTGAAGCATGTTCTGTAGCTTGGTTTCTAACATGTCCTAGGTCTTTTCTCTTTGCCTTTCAGAAAGAATTTGATTTTCTTCATGTATTGCCGGGGGTGATCCCAATGCATCTCTGGTGTATCTTGCGTATTGAAATTATTCTTTGTACTACCCTATCTCGGCCATTGTCAACTTAAAATGTTCGTCTGGGTTGTAGTGTTTTGCTTGAGGAGGCAGGCATGCTAAATTTTACTAGGTTCCAATTTCAGACACAAATGTATGACACCTTACTCGCTTAGGTAAACATGAAATTGTTCGTTTTCTTTAAACGCAAATAAGAAATAAATTGAATTTGACAGTATTTTAAATCTATCCAAAAAGTCAAAATTAAATCATTCTTTTTCTTTAAACGCCATTAAGAAATGAATAGAATCTGCAAGTATTTTGAATCTGCTCAAAAGGCCCAAAGCCTTAAATGTAATAAATTTCTGACTTGTTTTTGATAACGTTGAATATCTGCTATGAAAGGGGAGTACACCTATACATTGCACTACGTTGTGCTCACATGTAATGATTTATGGCTGCACAAATGCGCCGCACATCAAATCAGTCCCACATTATTGTTTTAATTCCTGATTGTTGTCAGTTAATTCAATGAATCCCCAGCAATCTAGTGATGTACACTGTACCGTCACTGGTCTGGCAGAGGATTACCGACAGCGTTTGAACCTATGACAAGGTTTATATTTTATACACATCCGAAGAGTTATAATAATTTTGGAAATGCTTCTTAGATATATATATAAACTCATGTTTGACAAGGTAAAACAAATCAAGAATTAAATGCATAAGAGAAAAGTCAGTGCACTCTGTAGGTCCTATTGCACATCCGCCAGCCACGCGTCATCTTTCAGAACCTCAATTCTATACCATCATTTTGACGTAATGTAAGAAATCAACTGTTATAATGACAAGGCAATCAAATTCACCTGGATGGTTTTATTAATAACCTTTTACGTGAAACGTCCACACCGCACTTTCTGTTAGCATTGTATGAAAATTTAAAAGTATGAAGTTTTATGTTGTACGCTCACCACGCGGTGCAAATGTAATTTCAGAAATCAATACTTGACATTAACAGCCTTTTTTTGTTCCTGTAATATTTTTCAGTTAACAAGCTTCTATAAAATATAAATTGACTCTGAAGTCTCTACCTCGCAGTAGAGTGACAGATTCGATTATCCGTCATAGAGCATACATTGTATCAAGGCAAGGGCTACATGCAGAACGAAGAAATGTGACACATTTGTTCGGTGAACATGTTGGACACTTGTTTAGCTATCTCGCATAAAGCCCATGCAGCACGCATCAGCCTAAAGTAGCAATGAACTTGCAGCCAGGCACTTGATTGATTCATGATTGATTGATGTGTAAACATTTTCAACTGTGCCAGCACTAACTACAGAAACGTATACTCGCCATAGATATTTTATGGTAAATTAACGCATTGTACTTCAATTTAGATGGGTATTTCTATTTATTAGCAATTATTTCAATGGCTCAGTGTTTGTTTAGAGCTAAATTCTAAAAATACATACTCAAAATTGGATACAATTTTTTAAACTTTGTTGTTCAAATACCAATTTTAATATATTATTTGATAAAATGCATTTTTGATTTCGTTTGTATTTAAATCATATATCGAAATACTATATATAATGTTATATTTGAAATACCCCAAACAAATCCACACGTATAGTATTTATTCGTATTTAGTATTTTAATATTCCGGTGAAGTTAGTATTTTCTGCATTTAGTATGTCATAGTATTTCAAATGCGTATTTTTCCAGTTGTTCGCCTAGAAGGAAACTTACACTTGTGCACATGCCATCAGCCTGCAAAGAACTACAGCTCAACAAATCAGGCCATGCAGCTGGGGTCCACCCTCTGAATACTTTAGTGTTGGGGGGAACACTAAGGAACTTAATAGATTCGTGCAGGAGGCGGGAGCACTAGCGGAGATTGGAGGATTATGTATGAATAAGTAAAAATATATACTTTCGTATTTATAGTCTGCCCACTTAGTCACATAACTGGTTTACAGTGGAGGAAAAGAAGCAGACGCAGTTGATACGAGAATAATGACCAACTAGAGTTCGATGTGTTTTTAAACCCCAACCCCAACCAAACATGTTGGGCACGATTCACCCGCGACCGATACTAGTGTCAACAATAAAATTAATGTTTTTATCCCATTAACATAATTGTCTCTATTTATCTTTTATCCGTGTCATTGTATTAAAAACCAACAAGAAACGGCGCCGACTTATTTATGCAATATAATGACAACAATAATTTCATCCCTTATAAAATACAATTATTGTCATGTATGTGACATAAGTCATAGTTTTATGTTTGTATAAGACTTGGCTTGTTGATAATTGCTGGCACGAGTTCAAAATATCTTGGTTTTGTGATGAAATACATTATTGGCATGCACATGTTTATTTAAAAGGTTTATTGAAGAATATCAATTATTGCATCTAAATGGTTAATATATGCCAAACCTAAAGTCGCACTAATAAGGCCACTTTCGTTTTGCGACGACCGAGTATTATAAAGAAGACTGTAAACAGATAAATTGATCATTAAAAAAATATATTTGGACGAACTGTTCTTAAGATATATTAAACTTTTAAGGTAATATTTCAACTCTTTTCAAGAGCCTTTCTCAAACAAAAAGTTGAACAAAATAAAATTGTTAAAATAATTTTGTTTGAGAAAGGCTCTTGAAACGATCTAAAAAATTACTACTAAATAAATATTAAGAATGGTGTTCAGTCCAAATATTTGCAAACTTGCTAATATCGTCCTTAGTAAAGATCGGAACGTGCAAGCATACGGGCCTATAGACCTGGCATTAATACTTTACTTCAATACAATAAGCTCCCGCCCTTAGATGTCTCAGCAAAATGTATGAATGGATGGAAGCAAGATTAATAATGCAAGACCACTTGAAGTGTTGAGTGTTGAGTACTTTTTCTCGAGTTTTACCTGCGATGGAAGATTTCGATCTGTGCTCTGTTTGGCCAAGGCTGAAGGCCTACGAACTACAGCGAAGAGGAATAAGAGGATTATTCAAGGCGATCTGTCTGAAATAGAACGGTTTTCACGTTGATGGAAACAAAACGTTTTAATTTAAATAGAATCTCCATAAAACACTACTGTGTAGAAAGAACATCCAACGATTCTGTAAAAAAATGCTCCGTTTTTTTAAAGTAGTCTACAAAGCAGAGATATTCACTATTCACACAATTCTATTTTATTTTATCATTGAACCTAAGCTGGTAAAGATTACATTATGAATAACATTGCTGCGATCTTTATGCCCCATGGCCTTGAGGGGTTTTGTTCAGAAAAATATTTGTCCACCATTGACATATGCGTATAATAATTTCTGTACTAGGCCGCTTCGCAAAATCTTTTTTAGTCGCGTTGATGGATGAGCTTTTTTGTAAGATTTAAGTTTGCGTGGGATCTCTTTACTTTTGCAATTGCTTTTTGAACGCATTGTAGGTGATTGTTGTCAAGTTTATATTGTTACTTGATAATTGTTATTATACACCTCAAAAAATTTATATGAAACCTTTATTACTATGGATTCTGGCCAACTTTTCCAACCTTTTCTTTCAAAAGTACTACATTACCATAGCCTTAATGTACATGTTAAATATGAACGTTGTAGCCCCACCCGTTTGGTCAAAATCGGCCCAAATGTCACGAAAATATCGCACTTAAAATCGAAAAAAATCGTAAAAGTACGAACATGAGAAATATTTCTTCGATTGTACCCAAAAACGTGGCAGGTCTAGGTTCAGAGATTTCGAAGGTACCCTCCAATTTTCATCAATATCGCATATGCCATTTTCCCGGTAGAGAGATAACAAACAGACAGAAATAATTATTAAAAAACGAGCTAAATTTTTTGGGGGTCAGTGAAATTGAAGTCTTCGCTTCGCTCATCCAAAAATACACCCTTTTTTGTACTTTAAAGTCGTTAATTTCGGGGCGGATATATTTGCGTGTTTGAGTGTATATTCGTGCACCTTTTCAAAACAAAAATTTTAGATTGGTGATGTAGTCGAGTATCTTTGTGTAACAAACAGTACTATGATCAAGAAACTTGGGAAGTTCGTGTAAAATCACAGTTTCAAGATATCATTTTTGAAATTGTTATTTTAGGTAAGAGGGAATGGGACACATTTGGCAGTAAGCAAATAGCTGTTGGCACGGCCAAGATGCATCCGACGTATATGAAACTTTGCAAAGTTGTGGGGAGCATAGGTCTACATGGACAGCCCTGCGGTCATAAATATGCAAAATTTTGTCTTAATCAGACCAAATTCGTGAAAACTAATTTATATTTTATAAATTATTTTAAAGCAAAATTTGGAAATATGTTACTGCAGAGCCCTATTTTCCACATTCGTGACATGTGTTCAAACTTTCAAACACCTGTGGTGTCAGTCGGCCGAGCGAACATCAATTTGCCTAAAACGCATGTCCTATTGTGCAATAGCATGTTGCTAATGCTAATTGCCACACATACACACAGGGGCACTCAAGACTTTTGACTTGCTGGCCTGCACAAGCGAGTGAGATATTACCAGACTACCAGTTACTTCTCTTCATAAATTAAAATTTGTATTGTAGTGATTGAGAAATGAGCGTTGTTAAAAGGCTTGTTCACACAATCACACCACTTAATTTCAGAATTATTTTAACAGCGCGGGGCACAAGCTCATACTGCACTAGTTTACGACACGTCAACGCCTGGACTGCGCTATGAATAGATAAGACTCTTGGCTCTTAGGCTGTTGTTGACGCAGTTGTTTAAAACAACAGTGTCTTTCCCCGTGGGAATGAAACCTGTTATAGGGTACAATATGCCCCTCTTAAGGTGAACTGTAGGTATGTTGCAGATAGGACAATTGTGAAGGGATGTCCGAGGGCTGTTTAAGAGGACTCGATCCCTTGCATTCGCATACTGAGGTAACCCTCGGAAAAGACTTCAGTCAGGATTGCCGGTCTCGCCGGGAATCGAATCCGGCACCTCCCGAATCAGAGTCGCGCGCTTAGCGCTCGAGCCAACACTGTCGGTAATGGTAGTTTGCATCTTGCTTGCTAGAGTCCAAGCCCAGGCCAAAGTTCTCGGTCTGCTTCTAGAGGGTTGTAAACGATCATCTCTACTAATAAGGGTTGTAAGTGTCACCCTTCTCAATGACTCGGACGAGCAGTGAGTAGGGTGCTAGGTGAGCGCATTTTAGAGGGTAGATAATGATTAACATTTATGGACATATCAAAACTATAAAAACTATTTTTTAGTTTATACATATTGACGGCGTACTTCTCGATTTGATGCAAATCATAGGTAACAACATGTGGCACATGGACGATATTGAAAATATGTTAAATTCTAGAGCAATACCGACAGTGTTGGTTCAAGCACAAAGCTCAAGACCATGTTCGAATTCCGTCAAGACCGGCAATCCAGACTGAAGGTTTCTTTGAAAATTTTCCTCAGTCGTTAATGCGAATGCAAATGATTGAGTGCTCTTGAACAGCCATCGGATATCCCTTCACTATTGTCCTAACTCCAATGTAGACACCAGCCAGGGCCCGTATCCACAAAGAGAAGTTACCCAAAAACGGCGGTAATTTTACGACTACTCCTGAACCGTACATAACTCCCCTTTTTGAATCCACCAAAGGGAGATCGCATTTTTCGGGGTTATTCAACACTTAACATTTTCCCTCTGCTTTATTATGAGCTAAATTTGCACCCTGAACAGTTTTCCCACGTTCTACCGCCGCAAGCCTATTTGAACCATAGTTTGCGTCTTTCCTGTTAGATAGCGACACTGCTGGAGTTTCTCCAGTTAGTTCTGCGTCCGTGTGGATGTTGGCAGCGTCCCTAGTCGTCCGGGGGGGGGGGGGGGGGCTACAACTACACACAGCACACGCTAGAAATAGGCAATTCATCACCAGAACAGAAAATCCATGGCCAAATATATCAACTAAATCTTGAACGTTGTTTAACATCATAAATGCCCTTTCGTGGTAGTTATTTTAAGTCATTGATGTTTTATTGTTTGTATTGACTTGACGCTACTTCTGATGTTTGATATCTCCACGGAAGATTATAATTCCACTCGAGATCTATAGCAGCATCACACCGTTATGCAGTTTACTCTTGGCACGTACGAGTAATACTGTGTTCACAGAAACGAATATATTTTTAATAATTTGCTTATTGAAGGTTTAAATCCCAGCTCCTCGCCTTTCAACTGAGAAGTAACATGTTATTTTTATTATTGATTGATAGCAATTGTCTTAAAAATCTGCTTCAACTGAGTCTTCAACCCAGAGTCCCAGAGCCCCAGTCGGGGCAGATTTTTAGAACAATGACTATCAATCAATATCAATGTCCAGAAATTATTATAATAATTATTTATTTCCAATGTGCCATGGCACAATATATAATAATAATAATAGTGATACAACACGCCAGTCAAAACATGGGACTGAAAAGCAAGCCCCATAACACAGGATGTCTCACTATACTATGACTTATACACGTATTACTTCTCTTGTTATACTGTCTTTATTAATGTTTGATGCGTTTATTGAACAAAGTACCTAGTAAAGCCATGTGTGAGGATTGCCGGTAGGCGGACCTTGTGATAAGAGCGTCACTTGTAGCGATTACAGATAAAAGTGGGGGATGGGGGAGAAGGGGTAATTTTATCTCGTCAAATTTAAGTTCAAATATCTTTACGTGTAGACATAATATTATCCAAGCACATTTTTCAGCTTGACTGTAACTTATACTTCTGAACGTGTCAATTGAAATTTGTAGGTGGGAATTTGTTATCAAACACTGAGACAAGTTGCTAATTATGTATGTTAAGGGGTCGGTGCGTCCTAGGCGTATCTTCGCCCAGTTGTCTGCCTTTGTTGCAATATGTCCATTGTGCTGCATATGACCTCGTTAAAATGTAATACATGGCGAAAAGAGCAACCACATACAAATTCTGTTGAACTTTAGAGAAGAGAAGAGAAAAGAAGAGGAGTGGAGAGGAGGGGAGGGAGGGGAGGGGAGGGGAGAGGAGAGGAGAGGAGAGAAGAGAAGAGAAGAGAAGAGAAGAGAAGAGAAGAGAAGAGAAGAGAAGAGAAGAGAAGAGAAGAGAAGAGAAGAGAAGAGAAGAGAAGAGAAGAGAAGAGAAGAGAAGAGAAGAGAAGAGAAGAGAAGAGAAGAGAAGAGAAAGTGTGGGAGAGAGAGAGAGAGAATGTTACGTTTTGCTACGTCGTAAAAACAAGACTGGGGCACTAGTCAATAAAACATGCTTTAATTAGATTTGAAATGTTCGCTCAGGCTGTCTGCAAAGCCTTGAGAACAAGAATCACAACCCTGCAGAGCCAGGCTCTTCGAAGTTTCTCCCGTTATAACTACAGGTTTACCATTTATTTCATGCACGTGTACTAATAACCGTATACTGACTGTGCTGTGGCGTTCAAACTGTGACTACTAACTTTATGCAGGTGCACTCCCCCTTCAAAATATAAGAACTAATAAACTTTTTATAAGAACTAGTATTGAATCATTTCCATTTCACATTCTTTCCCTTTTTTCAATTGTCTTCCATTTGCCATTATATTTTAAAACCAAATAAAAAAATAATAAAAATATTACCATCAAGTAAAAAACGTACGATACCATTGTGTTCGCCCGTGTCAGCCATTTCGTATGGAAAGTTTGTATGCAAGAAAATGACCGAACAATCTCCCCATCGTGTAATCTAAGTATTAAACACTCAAAATTAAATTAACATTACTGTAGCACCCGCCATGAAAAAACAACTACAAAATAAATTACATTACTGGGATTAATCATTCGATTAGTACCAGTTACGCAATGTTATAAAATTTGCCGATTGAGCTTGCCTTCATAATGCCGAAATGTGCAGCTACACCCTGCCGTTTTTAGCCCAGCTCATTTGAACGTCACTGTATATCTCAGTTGCCACTCATTGGGTTCTATGTCACTGACACTGTATTATTTACTGTATGAAGTGTTAAATGCTTCGGTGGCGATTTCTGGGGAATGATAACGTGGGTGGCCTAGTGCGTCATCTCATTAACTTTTCACGAGTGTTCTGCGCCATGGCCCATCGGGTTGCTGAAGGTGCAAATATGAGCGGTCAGTAAAAACACAGGCTTGTTAGTGTCTATTTATCTTTATCGCTGTACATACATACCGCATTAGACTCGACTATATCACAGGCAACGAGAGAGGAAGAGAAAGAAAGAGAAAGAGATACATCGACTGGTTGATTAATAACGCTTTATAGGGTATAGGTTACCACCACTTCTCAAAATGTACATATACAGTTAAACCTTCCAGTTGTACATACTTTTAGCCCGGGTAAAAAGCTGCTTTGTTTTGTTCGGAAGTTTTTGAATTTTTTCTTATTAAATTCTAATGATTAGAATGATTTTTGTAATGGTTCAATAATCAAATTGTGTATAAAAACACGAAAAACACAAATTTCCGGGATGTCCCGGATATTGTGTTTGCCTGTAGTAGATAGGCTACAATTTGAACATGTGAAAAAATTGAAATGACATTTTTTAATATAAAATCAAATTTAGGATTTTTTCAACTTTGATGCCAATTTGGAAGCCAAAATCAGAACTTAATTCCTAAAAGATCTAGGAAAAAATTCTTTAAAAAATCTAAAATTCTATAACCATCACAATTTTCACATTTAAGCTGCAATGAGTAAAACACATTGTAATTTAATGGTTACAACTTATCGTAGATAAGAAAATGTAAACAAAAATTGCAAAGAAGACGAAAATCCCGATGCAAACAAAAACCGTTTATGTCTATACTTATATCAAAGTTCTGAATATAAGACTTGCAAAACATGCCACGTATTGTGGATACTACATAAATTCTTTCATTAAAACTTTTTTTATTTACTAAATTAATACACAATA
This sequence comes from Sweltsa coloradensis, assembly GCA_024449915.1. NCBI lineage: Eukaryota > Metazoa > Arthropoda > Insecta > Plecoptera > Chloroperlidae > Sweltsa > Sweltsa coloradensis. The sequence continues at coordinate 133,823 of JAMZAV010000694.1, read as the reverse complement.
ATTCATACATCTCATTTCACCATTAGTTTTGTGCGACGTCATTATTGTAGAAAAGTGGTGGTAAATTACAACACAACTAAATGTTTGTAAGTACGAAAATAAAATTAATGTACTGCTTGATATTACAGAATATGAATTTGCAGTTAGTAAAAGTAAGCAGTAGTCATCTGGAAGATTTGGAGAAATTATAATTTGTGAATTTCCTTTTAGTGAACATTCGAGCTACTTGCATTCAAAGTTCGAACGAATGATAAAAGCAAAGGATTTGTCTACAGAATTTCTGTGTAGCGATAAGAAAATTGCTTTCAGGACCGCAAACTACTGTCGAAAGTCTGATTTGAGAGGAGATATTTGAAATCGATGCCAGACATGACGACGATGTTGTTGAAATACGACGATGAACGAGACAGAGAAATGACGATATCGTCAGTCACTTTGAGTCACCGTTCTAGCTGTCTCAAGTCGGGGTTATGTGCTGGTCAGAATCTTTGATACCTACTATAAAAGTTAGGCAAAAGTTTTGCGCTCCCTCAAATTGGATCGAGTTCTTTCGTAGGTCGTTGTTAACTACGTCGAAATAATTAACGAGCATACATTTTAGTTAAGTTGGTAGGGAGTATGTTAGTCTGTGCAACGAAATGAAGTGCACCATAAGTATATTAACACACATGATTTAAAAGCTCGTTCCAGGAAAAAATGTCAAGTCATAAATCCTTAATTTTAAACTCTGTGCTGGAAAAGCAGTCATTTCCTAAACGAGAAAGTTCTTTGACTACTTCAGGTGGAATTTTAACGTTGAAAATGTGTGCTTCTTTAAGCGTGGGATCGTTAGCCACTAAAGAAAGTGAAGTAAGATGGCAATTTAGTGTATCGAGAGGTATTTCTCTAGAAGACTCTTCACTCTTTTGTTTTCCAATACATATTTATTATTTATTATTATTTATTTTCAAAATGTCTGAATTAGATAATACATACACATTACTGGTGGCAAGAGTAGAGCAAGGTCCCTTATAACACAATGTGCCTTTGCCACCAGTTTATAAACTAAGCATTTAACAACGACTAATTAGATGAGCACATTTTTCTATGTTGTAAATTTGTCCCTATATAAGTTATATGTGTGAAGTCTTTTTTCTGTTTTAAATGCTCGATTCCTTTTATTTCTAAATCGTTTGAAATTTTCGTCGTTTCCGGTGATAGAATTTATTTGTGATTTAAGCATATTTCCAGGTCACATCCCACCTTACACGTACACAATTTTCAATTCAACAGTCATTCGATGGGAAGGTAGTCTAGTTACACGAACTACTTTTAGGGGTGCATGTTCGTCATAAAATTGTTTAACTGTTGTTTACATCTATGTAATAAGATTTATTTTGTTGTCCTCCTGTGTAAATCAGTTTTTAACTGAATATGATAGACGTTAAATAAAAAAATAAAAAATTCAAAAAAAAATAAAAAAATAAAACAAAATAATTGTGATAGATTTCCATCGATTTTGGGGAAGGTACTTTTCATTTCCCCATGGGGAGAGAAGTACAATCTGTTCCAAATTAGATGGTATATAACTGACTTAATTTAGTTTTTGCATAGTTAGTTATCAGGGTTTTAAAAGGGCAAACTAAGTCTATTACTGCCCGAGGTTTTTGCTTGGCGCACCTATTGTCTAATGCATAAGATAATACCATGTGTACCGAAAGTTTAGTTGCAAAGTTGCAAGAGTCGTAAATAGTAGCAAATTGGTAAAAAAATCTGTGTCCGTATAAGAAGGTAATTGAAGTTTGGTATTAAATTCTCACACAAGAACGACTTGCCCGTAACCCAATTAATATTAGTTCCCCTATTTGAATCGGGTCAATAAATAACTGACCTGAGATCAGTCCTGGCTGACATAAAAGTCGAATTTAAATATTATATATTCTGTCCTGTAGCAGTACTACTCGCTAGAGGTGATCGGCACAGTGTCGCTGTGGCTGGCGCGGAGACGAGTTTCGACGCTCAGCTTTCTGTTGTTATTGTTGTTGTTGTTGTTTTGTTTTGTTTTTTTTTTGGGGGGGGGGGAGAGAAGAACGGTTGACAACATCGGTATCATATTTCACAACGAAGTTAATAAGGAATCAATGCGATCCAGTACGCGTATTTTTAAATGTATTCATCGGTTTTGAATTAAAAAAAGCTCGTGAAACCTCCATTATTTACAACATTTTGGTAAATTTCGGGAATTTATTCCAAGTGTACAGATTTTTTTAACGCAAATTTTCATACTGTATATCAACGTTTAAATCAATATTAATGCGACGTTAATAAGGCTTATTTTTGGCAAACAAGTGTGGATATCATCATAAAGGAACTCTATTAACATTAATGCAAAATGTGGTAATGATATATCCAACCGTTCAGCTACAATCGTCAACACGCAACACCTGGCCAAACTCGGATGCGACCCTCTTCATGTCCTCGTGGATACAGGTGCAGAAACCACCCCCCACGCCGATTTCGTTGATCGTCAAAATAATAAGGTAGTATCCGTATATTTACTAATAGAGTGTTTCAACCACAGCTCACTAATCAGGGTGACATGAAGCTAGACAAGAAGAGGAAGCACAACTTCAGCCGTCTTCGTTCTACACTGGAAATAGTGTGCGAACAAATGAGCCAGAACGAAGACAAAACATCCACTACTCAAGATTTTAGGATTGTAACACAATACTAGCACAGGTTGCTTCAGCCAAGATGCTTACTTTACGGCTGTGGTTGGGACTGTTAGATGTGGCGAACCTTTGCTCATATTTTATAAATCGGCGGTGCACAGAGTAATCTGTTCAAAACCATCAGCTAATTTGCTATTAACTTGACACGAAGAAGCTGTTAAGATTTTCTGAGGGATAAACCTATTTTGTAAGAAGCTTATTAATTTTAATTCTGAATGGAAGACGCGACGGATAAGAGATCGCAGCACCGTTGCCGAGTTTTTCTTGATTAATTCGACCGTGTTCATTTTTACATTTCTTTTACATGCGCGCAATTGTTCTTTAAACTGTCATTTCTCATAATAACAAGAGAATAACGTACCCGTACTAGGGGAGTAATTCTATTAATGTTTATCTCTTATATTTACCAAATATTATTTGACCACAGTATACATTAAATGTATCGTAATAAATTATTTGAAGTTACCTATGTTACAAAGTATTTCCCATTCATAGCAAATAACGTTGAAAGGGGCAAAAACCCCAAAAATTATTTTTCACCACGTGATCTATAGCACAATACTACACTAAAATGGCCGTTTAAAAAATTATATCTTGTAGCTGTGATTAAACACGAATTTTTGAATTTTTTTGATCCAGAAATTTGCGAAAATTGGTGTTTTGAGAAATTTCTTAAATCGGCTTTAACCCGCTTCCTTTTTGGTCCACATAGATACTAGACCATAGTACCAATCTAAAATACCCCTTTATAATATCGTGCCATGAAACTGTGGCCAAATATACCCTCAAACACGCAAAAATATGCATTCCAAAATCACACCCCATCTTGGTAATTAGCATATTTTGACCGAACTACTTGCCCAAATTACAAAACAAAATATAGAGAATTTACAGAAAAGGCTGTACAGTACGTCAATGATGGCTAATATTTTTTTGGATCAAAATCCTCCAAGGTCACGGGGCATAAAGATCGTCCCCATGTTATTTCTTATGGGAGATTTTTGCCGATGGGACCGGCCTAGCTCGAAAAATGTCATGTTTGACAATTTTTTGGGAGGTCATGGGTGGCCCCAATAATTTTTCTGTTAATTGCTAAATTCATTACTAGTTAGCCTGAATGAAATATATTTTTGAGTTTGGCGGTTAAATACCCCTTGAAGTGAACATTAACCAGAACCTGAGGTCTCATGTAGTACCAGAACCTGAGAACCAGAACAAACATTATTCTAGAAAATATAAAAAATGTTGAACGAAGTGTGTGCAATTAATGTTTTTCAGTCGAAATACGGATGCATGGTTTGCCCTTATTTTAAGCATTAACGATTGTAATAATGGTTTTTCTAGCGATACGACGAAAGCACATCAGTTCAAATTGCAAAGTTTTCTTTACCGGTGTAGACTTACATGAATGTGTTCCCTTAACTTTTTCATCCCTGAACCTAAAAATAATGAAAATGTGGATTTTTACTTACAAATCAAACAAACGTACCCAATGAGAAATTTTGTAAGAAGCTATTTATTTTTTCGGAGTATTATAGATTTTTTGAAAATTTAAGATATTTTGTAATATGTACCACAATTTCACATTTTTTTTTTTAATTATAAAGATTTTAGTTTAATAAGAACAAGCATCTTTATTTTATAAAAATAAAATCGGGTATAAAATGGCAAATTTACTAATTTTTCATATTAAGCTATTTTATAGTATTTTTCAAAATACAACAATTTTTAACTTTTTGCAAAAAAAAAATAGTAGTACAAGGCGTAAATATTATCATATGTGAGTGTACGATAGCTCTATGTGCTCAGGAGCAGTGGGACTCAAACGTCCCGTCAGGCATATGGAGCTATTATCCTATCCATGCTAATGCTATACCACAGTAAAACCGAGGGACTTGGAAGTCCCGTCAGGGATTCAAGGGTAGTTGTAGTAAAGTAGTTGCCTCTAGTATTGATCGTGTTTTACATTATTATGACCGTGATACCGAAGCGTGAAGCGCTTAAGATAAAACTACCATTATCTAAATGAAGTGCAAAATATCGAGCAAGATAACTAAAAACGTTAATGAGAAATTCCTCATTAGTGTGATTGCTGCGGTAAATGTTCAATATTATACTGGAGCAGTTTGTTTTTTGCTTTTAGCGTTAAGCGCCGGGAAACTAGGGAATACAGTCAAACGATAAAGTTATGAAGCGTACAAGTGTAAATCATTAACTTTTAATTTACAATCCCGTAAAACCTTATCCCCTAGCGGCAAGCGTCAGCGACAGATAAGAGAGAGGCTAACTATTAGAATCCAGTCGAGGCAAGTATAGTGCAGCACATCTTCGAGGAACTTAATAAAACTCACCTGCAATTCTTATGACGTTACGTGAAATAACGACTTTCCTTTACTTGTATTATCTTCGATGAGGTTGTTTAATGTTCTTGTCATAAATACAAACGAACCAAGTTTGGTGCACTCTTCTATCAGTATCACTCAATACTTCTTTTATGTAATTTGTTCGAATATATATTTCTAAAAATGCTCGCATTATCCTGTAAAGAACTAGTTTTAAAATAAAGAAGTTCATGTAACTGAGTGGAAACTCGAAATTTATAAATGCATCTTACACCATCGCAATCTATGTTATCAATAGATGCGTTGCCCTACGCCCCATCATATTTCTAAACGGCTTGTAATTAAAGTCGAGTTGAGAGATGTACACAAAAGAACATGGCTACTTAACGGCAAGACAAAATATAAACGTTTCCATCTCTCTTAGGTAAATTTGGAAATCTCAGCGCATAGACACTGCTAACCTAAATAAATACTACTTTAAACACATTTGCAACATGTTGCAATTTACGCCACTGGTGTAACTGGCAACACCGAGCACAAGTCGGCCATGTTGCAGGGACCGTGAAGAACCTAAGCGATATTATAAGATAATTATTGGAGTCTCTACAGCTTTCGCAAGACCGTTGGCTAGGGAGCGTTCACAGCCAGACGAGAGTTTCAGATGACGTCACACTGACTGTCATGGCCGACTGGTGGGCAAACATTACATTGGCGCCATCTAAACACATGTTAACAGGGTGAATTTTATTGAAGATTCCTCAAACTTGCAATACATTTGGCAGTTCAAACCAATCGAATGTGTATTCTTATATCTGTTATAAACGTTTTAACAAGAAAACAATGGAAATTGAAGCCGTAGTTTTTTCAAAAACAATTAAAAGCTGGGACCCTATACAGCAGGTATTAGGGCTATGCCAGCTGGCCACTTTCGACGCTTTGGGTAGTAGACCTACCGTTTTATGGCTGACAAAAAGTATTTCAATATTACTGGAAGAACATTAGCTATCAGATAACAGATATCACGATTAAGACGTATTTTTCTAGAAAAAGGAAAATTTTACATAACCGAGGTAAAATTACCTCCACATCACACATCACACACACACACACATCGCGTTTCGGGAGAACTTTGTGACAAAGGCTAAACGCAACTGTAGATTGGACTTGGCAAATAATATTTTTTAATTGATTCTAACAATTAAAAACCTCTTGAATCAAGAATTCCTCAATTTTCCTTATATATAAATCAATTTAATGCAAATGTTCCCGGGTACTCAACAATATGACTCGCTTACTCGTCTAGCAACGACTTTGACATTTTCCTAGTAATAAAATTAAACAATTTTATTTTGAAAAGTGTTACTATACCTGGTAATTATATTATGTTCTTAACGACCCAACAATATTTAACTACGATCTAAAAACTTCAAACTATGATTATTAGTGTTTATACTGTTTACACACTTACTTTATACACTTACATATATTTGTTATATTTGTTTATTAAAGCTGTTGTATCGGCCTCTCAACGAAATTTTAAAATCAAAGTAAGATAACTGCAATCTTAGCTAAATGAGCGAGGGTCTTGACCATAACAGAAAAATATATTTTTACATTTTTTGGGCGGGACGAAACGTCCCTGATAGACATTATATGAAAATTTTGGATAAGAGTGTGAACACTGAACTGCGGGTGCTATACTTAATTAGATTAGCGTAGCGAGCGAAGCGAAGATTCCATTTCACTACACTGGAGAAAAAAATCCGGAATGTTTTTTTTTTCTTTTTTTTCTGTATTTTTGTGTGTTTGTCAGCACGATTCCGGCTAAACCGATACTCCAATTGCGATGAAATTTTCTGGAGGCCTTCGAAATCTCTAAACTTAGAACTGCCACGTTTTTGAGCGCAATCGGAAAATTATTTTTCATGAAAATCGCAATTTTATGATTTTTTTCGATTTTTTAAAAATTTCTTCGACTTATAACACCTACATGCTTTATCCCGATTTTTATGATTTTTTCACAGAACTTTAATTTTATGAATTAAGATATTCGTGTGAAATTTGAGCGCAATCGAAAAATTATTTGTCATGGATATCGAAATTTTACGGGTTTTTTCTTTTTTAAAACAGTTCTTTGACTTATAACACCTACATGCTTTATCCTATTGTTATGATTTTTTCACAGAACCTTAATTTTATAAATTTAATATATTCGTATTAAATTTGAGCGCAATCGAATAATTATTTCTTATGAAAATTGCAATTTTACGATCTTTTTCTTTTTTTAAATTACGATTCATTAAAATTTACAAAATTTAAGTTAATTTTTTATTTAATTTTATTTAATTAAAAAAAAATCGACTAATTATTGTTTTTTTCACAGAACAACAGAAAATCCGCATAACACATGGCAGCTCAATGCACCAATTACGCTCATCCGACAACGCGCCTGAAAAAGCGTTTGCGAAGCTTCCTAGTTTAGAGCACTATATTTTTATTGTTCCTACACATCAATGCCTTCCACCTACGTGTAAGGAAAAACAAATTCTGAAATATAGTTCTATGTAATAAATAATAAATAAATAAATTTTATTTAGAGTCTACCCACTCAGTTATATAACTGATTTTCAGTGGGGGACTTTAAATCAAAGCGTCGGGGCCCTGCAGGCCCCGACGCAATCGACGAGTGAGCGATAACCAACCAAAGATCGATATTTTTTAATAGGAAATATAGCAATCAGTGGTATGGACAGTGCGAACACCCGCGAATAAACGCCAGAATCAACAAGGCCGATTCAGAACAACTCTGAAATTTATTATGTGCTTCGTTGCTAGGACGGCTCCAAAGTCACCGTTTACAAACTCCTAAGACAAGAACTGATGGACTTTAGTCCAAATCAGAAATTAAAAAACTTCTGACTTTAGCGGGAATCGAACCCTGGACCTTCTGCATTGGAAGCAGATACGCTAACAACAAGACCAACGAAAAAAAAAATGCGTTCACGAAGCGGCCTAATATATATGGAGGTGGAAGGCCATGATGTGAAGAAATAATGTAAAAAAAATAGTCGCTCAAAATAAAGTGTAGTGCTCACCTATCTCAGTGTTTACACTTTTTTCCCAAATATGCGTATAATGGCTGAAAGGGACGTTCACGTCACGTCCGGCCCCAATAATTACAAAAAAATATTTTCCTGTTAAATTCTAGACCCTCTTACATTCAACTAAAGTTTGTTATCTTCCTTTCACTTTAAAAAAATCTGTAAATGAGCGATACAATAGCCTTAATATGGGAGAGATAGTGACTACTATGCTTTCTCCTGTGAACATAGTTAAAGATGCTCGAGTATTTATATCACCGACCTTGAATGTATCACGCCTACAGACTAAGTCTTCTGGTATACGCTGTGCTAACCTGTACATCAAAGGTGGGTTTGCGTGCTTGAACTGACCTAGCCCAGTGCTCTTAAGCTAATGACTAATAGTCGGATTTAATCAATACTTGTTGAGACTTAATTACAAGCCTTTGTCTCGTTTCAACCCATTGACTTGATCACACCTTTCAAGGTAAGAAACCCGAACCTAATCTCATTACGTTGTCAGGACGAAACAAACGAAATTACCTCTAAAGACTTGAACGATCGGATGCCGGGGGGTCTATTTACTAACTCATGTGTCAGTTGTGGATCAATAGTGACATCTTTGTAAATACAATCACGCTTGTGATAACTTGTCAAATGACAGTGACATCTTTGTAAATACAATCAGCTTGTGATAACTTGTCAAATGACAGTGACATCTTTGTAAATACAATCACGCTTGTGATAACTTGTCAAATGACAGTGACATCTTTGTAAATACAATCACGCTTGTGATAACTTGTCAAATAACAGTGACATCTTATTAAAATATAGAACCACAGGGCTGAGATTTAAGTCACACGCACGCAGAAATGTCGGAAAAACCTCGCTGAGCATGACTCGTTTAACAATCTGAGTTAGTAGCTAGGTCCCCTGGAGGCTAAGACTATAAAGTGTAGTTTGAAAATAGAACGAGCACGCATGGCAGAAAGACATGAGAAGGACAACGCTGAGCTGCCGCTACGATGGACGCAATCAGATTCACATTGTAGGACCACGTAGAGTGCTCGATTATCGTTACCAATAAAATATGAATGAGACGCTAATCACAAACTTACTAACTAATCACTTTATAAAGAGGCAGGTGATTGTGGTGAAAATAAAATTCATTTTTCATATTTGATTGTCACAAAAGCGGTAAATTGGAGGTGAAAAAAATTCAACATTTAATTGTGTATATTTTTCCATTGGAAAAATTTGGGGATTCGGGGGAATGGTATTTTGTGTAGAGGTTACACGTCTTCGTCTTCGTCTTCGTCTTCGTCTTCGTCTTCGTCTTCGTCTTCGTCTTCGTCTTCGTCTTCGTCTTCGTCTTCGTCTTCGTCTTCGTCTTCGTCTTCGTCTTCGTCTTCGTCTTCGTCTGCGTAGTCACACTCTGGCGGTAGCTTCACAACCTCGTTTAAAGGCAGTGACTGAATGATGCTAACTCAGTATTAATCTCTCAACCAGAGCAAAATCGGCAAGAGCCATATTTCTTTCTCTTGATGGCAAACATCGCTTTCGTGTTCTACCAAATACATTTATTTAATTGAATAATGACATATTATTTGTTAGTATTGCACGCTCTTTATTGACGAGTATACAGCTATTTCAAATCCCAGATTGTTTATTTACACAAAGTCAAGGTTCTTGGTATAAAAACTCCTTTACATTTTTCATCTCTATAGCACTAATTTAAAACGAAATTACATCCATTACAAAATCGATTCATCAAATCCTATTTTCGAATATCCACACATCATCTGGCAATGCTATATGAACAAACACACAACAACATACACAAACACAAACATATGTACAAACATATGAAGTATACACATTTATTCGGCTATAGTTTGTAAAACGCAAAAATTGCCAACATCATATGTGTGTACCTAATAAACTAGCTCTAACGAAAGAATGCAGATACTTTGTAGTAGAGGGGGTTGTGTGAAAGCGCGTTAAAATAAATGTCAAAGTAAAAATTATCTGTGCTAAATCGCAGAGTTCCATAGTGTGCTAGGTCCACGCTCAGCTAGCGTGAAAAGAGTTGACAAAATTGTTATGCTGGAAAAACAATTTTGAGCTAGCTGTATTCTTTTGTTGGAAGCCAGACCAGCTAGACGTATACTATTTATAGTTATAACCAATCAATATATATATAAATAATCGATCAAAACTATCTTCTAATACTAGATAAGGATCATAAGAAAACTATACTTTGTAATTACCTATGGTTGTGTCGTCTTTATTACTTTATTTTTTTATTTAGTTATTATTTATTATTTATTTAACGTCTATCCTATTCAGTTATAAAAATTGATTTACAAAGGAGGACAACACATATTCTTTTTTTCACGTCTTATTCCATGGTGATTTTAAAACATCCTATATACATTAATTTATTTCTCCCCTATCTATAACGACTAGGGTGGGGAAATATATCAATATTTATACTTCATATCAAAATATCGAAATTTAGAAAATAAAACAAGAAAAGGTTCAAATTTAATAAAATCTTCAATAACAAGAACGAGAGCAGGAAGTTTTGGGAATGTAAATGTGCAAGCCCTACATACTGTGAATAATCTAGGAAGTTTGATCGATATCTTATAATTTCTTTTCGCGTATTTAATTATTATGGTGGAGGTGCCGGCCTGGTAGCCTGTAGTAAACTCGTCCTGACTTTTAGAAATGGTGGAGGTGCCGGGTAGCCCCTAGTAAATTCGTCCCGACTTTTAAAAATGGTGGAGGTGCAGGGTAGCCCCTAGTTAATTCGTCCCGACTTTTAAAAATGGTGGAGGTGCCGGGTCATTCAACGCGATTACGAGAACGCAAACATCATAACGTATTCATTAAAACCATAATTGTTACTTTTGAAGCTATGAATATATTTTCTTAAATATTTTAAACTGCCAAAATTACCATGAAGTGAGTTTATTAGCAGTTTAAACATACAAATATGACAAAATTGTACATAAATGTTTTGGCGCACAGTTAGCCAGTTCAGTGCCTTGCTCATATACATGTAATCCTGGTAACATTTTCATATTTCAGAACAACCCCTATTGCCTCCTTTTGTAGACATTGCTGTGTACTTTTATCCTCTTCTGTCATTCCAAATCCAAACATAATACTATGCAAGCATAGCAACAGTAGTTAGCTTTGTGCCCACACAAGCTTATTGCAGGACAAGCATGCTGGAGGCTTGTCTAGCAGTGGCCGGTATATACAAGCATGCTGGAGGCTTGTCTAGCAGTGGCCGGTATATACAAGCATGCTGGAGGCTTGTCTAGCAGTGGCCGGTATATACAAGCATGCTGGAGGCTTGTCTAGCAGTGGCCGGTATATACAAGCCTTGCTACTCATATAATCTATTTTGGTTTAACGTTGAGAAATCTTCAGCCATGGAAACAGCCTGGCTCACTTGCAAGATTTCTTTACGCACGTACTTGGCTGTATGTGTGAGCATATATCACTTATTCGATTGGCTTGGATTGGAAGGTTGATATGAGTAGTGCGATCATCACTTAGCCTCTAGCTTCGCGCCGATCAAAGTTCAATTGGAATTTAGTGCAGCGAGAAAGCGGTGAATTTAGCCTCGCCACTGATCGTGTTTATTGTGATATTTGAATGTTTCCGCATGAAGAACGAAGGTCCACGGAGTAATGAGTTTCTTGAGAACGCCGCGACGGAGATCGTATGCTTGACGTCATAGTGTAGGTCTAGGAGGGGGAGGGGAGGTTGGAACTGCTCGCATTGAAACACCAGCAGAGAAGCAAGGTAGTCGCGCTCTCGACGCAATGATAACTGATTGTACGGAAGAAGACAGCCTCTCGAACCGCGTGTCGTTCTATATAGACGACGCGGCTCTAGGTGGCGACGGCGATGTGCCAGACTGTACGAGGCCCTACTTCTACATCCTAGAAGATTCGCCGGAAGTGTTCGGCCGCAGAACTCGCCGAAGTTTGTCCAGGGGTGGAGAGAGTCGGAGGACTAAGAAGGCTCTGCGGAGGACGTGCAGTGAGCGAAGTCACCGATCTCGCAGTGGAAGCCAGCGAGGATCGGAAAGACACGACAGTGTGCGCCCGTGTGGGAGAAGATGCTCCAGGGAGTCTTCGTTTGCAGAGAGATTTGAACTCCCTCACAAGGACTTACCGCCAAAGGAACGACGCCGGAGGACAGTTGTGCTTATTGTCGTGTGTACGTTCCTGTTCCTAGTTGGTTGCAGTGTATTGGCTGTGATTGTAACTTTGACTCATAGCAGATTTCACAGCTTGAGCGTGCAGCATCCAATGGCAAACAACTACAGCTCGCCTCCTTGGGGTGAGTCATCATCTAGTTCTTACTCCACGCAATACTAACGCCACCGCAACCACTCATTTAACTGTATACCTCTCGAGCCGGGGGGTCCCGGGTTCAAATCCCGCCGTGACCGGAAATCCTGACTGAACGTTTTTTCGTGGTTTTCCTCAGTCGTTAATGCGAATGCAATGGATTGAGTCCTCCTAAATAGCCCTTGGACAACCCTTAAAAAATTGTCCTATCTGCAACATTCCAAGTTCACCTGAAGAGGGGCATACATAGCACCCTAAAACAGGGTTTCCTCGATAAAAAAAGACGAACAAAAAACAATTAAAACACATACATACTGTGTCATAGGTCGCAAAGTCATTGAGTGTATTGTGTGGGGTAAGAGCCCCTACGCGCCAATGGCCAAATATCCGAGCCGAGAATAAGTACATTAGTCCGCTAGTAGTTACAGTAATCAATGCAAGGCGCGGCACGGTTAACGTTATGTTAGCAAGGTTTCATAACGGTTTCATTGTTTGTAGTTAGGCCTATTAGACTAGTCGACGAGTGAATGTTCTGCTGTGAACTGCGGTAAACAAGCTATCGCCTAGGGTATCTAACGTCATACTATAAACTCAATGGAAGAGTATGGTTATAACTACGGTTTGATACCGTGGTAGGTCTAACAATTGTCGCACAATTTAGCATTGAAAATACCAATAATTTGATTGAAATAAATAAATACTATTAACAAAGCAAACGTTTTGAGTGCTTTTCAATGAGGTATGTTTAGTTGTTGCCTATAAAACACCTTAAATCAGGTTCGTTTTAGGTGCTAGACAAAAAGGACTGAATTAAAACAGATAAAAAACTCGCAACCTTCTCGTAATTTGGCCCGTGACTAGGGGAGTTAGTTTCACTCCCTGAAACTAATGGCGAGCTCTGGGTCTTCGTCGGGGAACTTTCCCCTTCCCTTTGACTACCTCCCCGACGGCGACGACAATGACAACACTAACGGAAGATGACACAGACGGAGGCGACCACGACGTTGGGGAACCCCTGCCCTCCCCATACTCTTGTGGCTGGTTCTGACCAGCACAGGCCTGTCCACTCCTTGTCCCCCCGCGTCTCCCCTTACGTCCCTCCCTTGGAAAGCATACACAGCATAGCATTTATACATGGTGGAAACTCACACTAATAGAAATTGTTTTATCTTGGAGGAGCGAATAATCTTAGCTGTTAAAGCGCCCTAAAACTACTAATAAAAATACTATTAATCTTGGTTGAACATAATATACACTTACACTAGCACGCACAATATTATAGGTGGTTTGTATAGTTTGTTCCCTGTGACCCGGCCCCTCCACCATTTCTCAACGCTTATAACATTATATTCTGTTAAATGGGTATTTAATTCAATCACTATACCAAAAAAATAAATTTTATTCGTGCTAACCAGTTACGCATTAACAAAGTAAAAGAAAATATCTCCGGTTCATCTTGAATCACGACTCATGAAGTAATTGTCAAACAAGGTCATCCTCGAGCTAGGTCTCCCATTAAAAAAATAACATTGCGACGTCTTTTAGGCCCCTAAACTTGGAGGATTTTGATCAGAAAAAATATTGATAACTTTTTAAGTACTTCTATCATACACTACGTTTTGTTTTTGTAAGTTGTGCTCGTTATTCAGTAAATTCAATAAATGTTGATTATCAACAACAGGTGTAGTTTCGGAATGCATATTTTTGCGTGTTTGAGTGTATATTTGTGCACAGTTTCAAGATAGAATTCTTTAAACGGGCATTTAAATTGTCAAAAGAATATATCTATGCCCTATGGGAAACAAAAATTAAGTAGGTTAAAGTCGATTTAAGAAATTCGATAGACACAATTTTTCACAAATTGTTGTAAGATCACAAATCTTTAGAATTCGTGTTAAATCACAATTATTGTGCTATATCGATACTTAAGTGCAAAACTTCGTATCTGTATTTTCTTTAGAAATTGCTCTGCAACATTTCAAAGCATTTTTGTCGAAATTAATCTGCCCTTTTCGATCATTTGCACATTTTTTAGAGGTTTTGCCACTCAGGTATCGTTATGTGGTAAAAATAATTGTTTATGGTAACAGCCTTCGTTACTAGACGCATAAAATATCTCGACACCAAAAACATTAACGAATGGTGAATTATTTAACGTTTGTATTTACCATCTTTTGTGTGGGCGTTCCTGTTAACCTAACTTACATATCTGCCAGTTGGGGATCAGAGATTTTGTTTTGATGTTGGGCTTACTCCGTTACTTTTCAATTTGACCCATTTTTTTAATTTGTAAAATTTAAATTAATATGTTTGTTTTCTCATTACAATAGGTCAAATAGTACCTATTTTTGGAGAAGATTGAAAATAGAAATCTGCAAAAACGGTCAAAAACATTCTCCCCCTCCCCTCCCCCCCCCCTTCCGTAAATGTAATAATTATGTCTATAGCAGCCTATTGCTGGTATTTGAGATACAAAAAATCCTTAACATATGCTCTTAAAATATATATTTGAACATAAAACGAAAATTTAATTCAAAATCCAAAATTTCCATAATTCCTTAATATAACAATGAAAAAATATACGAAAAAAAAACTTAGAAAAAAATACGGAATGTTAACTTTTTGCTTAAAATTTCCAAATTTGGTCGGATTTAATTCAGTTCTGAATGGGTTTTAAAAGAATTTAATGAGACGAACTTTTTACCCAAACTTCTCAAAACAAGGCTTTGCACAACAAAATATACCACCATAACAATCTATAAACTTTAACACCAAACAAGACTGACAATAATATTTCATATACCCCCGAAAGAGTTTAAATTTGTAATGAATGGAAATGAAATTGAACTGAACTGAACAGTTGTATGGAACCTAATTGCACAATTGTCTCAGAAGCTGAAATCAAGGGCTTTATAAAGCTAAGCAATATACAATGAAAACACCAAAGAGCATTTTGATTATAACAATTTTGGATATAAAAAATACCAAAACCTTTTATTTTCGTGTACTTTTAATGCTCATGAATGGCAAATATTTATAATCAACACCTATACGTATAACATGCACAGTATCGTAATCATCGGATGTTTTCTGATTTCTCACCAGCCAGATAACATCTTGTATTACAGCAAGACGTCAAACGCTCTGATCGCCTTCGCCACAAATCATTTTCGACAAAGCCTAGACCATAAAATAGCATTGGACGATTGCGTAGTTTAAATGCATGTAGGAAATGCGTTTTAGGCAAATCCATGATCGCTCAGCAGACTCAAACCACACCACAGATAATAAAATTATGCACAGTTGTCTCGAAAGTGAAAATGAAGGGCTCTACAGTCACACTTCACTTATTTAATTTTTTTATTTTTTTTTTCTAAATAATTGATAACATTTTGCGTTTTGATAAAAAAAATAAACATTCGTGATTTGTTTTGCTGATTTCCACAAAATATTGATAATCTACCAATGTAAGACTGTGCAAAGTTTCATAAATAAAATACATTCGTATTTAGAGTCTACCCACTCAGTCATATAACTGATTTTCAGTGGGGGACATTTAATTTAAGCCGACCAAGCCAACCCTGTAGGCGCCGACACCATCGACGAGCGAACAACGACCCACTAGAGACCGGAACACCGATCAATCAAGCTGAATATGATTCCACCCATGGACAGCGCCAAAATTAACAAGGTTAATACGGAACAACCTCAGGATTTATTCTTACGTCGAATGCTTCGTAGCCGAACTTATAAGTATTTGCCAACTGACAAATGTGTCCTTACTCTTTCTTAAATAAGAGATAAGCTGAAAAAGTGTTATGTCTTCATCAATATTTAATTTAACACGGTAAATCTTTTGTAGAGTCCAACCCTCAACTGCCTCGTCCGGTGAACCGCCACTGAAGCTTACGTACGGTTCTACGTCTGCAGCTGCTTCCAAACACGTCGTCTGACCTCTGCACAGAGCTGTTGCATCCTATGCAACAAGTCGCAGCAATCTGAGTGCCGTATCGCTCTTTTAGAGTCGGAAGCAGCTCTAGACGCAGATTAGAGACTCGATAATCCGCATAACCAATAACATAACCTAACGAAAACGATAATTTGGAAACATAACTTTAATTTGCACCTGTTGCATACGCGTATTGTGCTCCAATCAAACTACATGTTTATCAAATAATTCGGAATATCGAATCATTACATTCAAATATAAATTCTCCCCTATGAATTATCAAAAGTCATATATGTTATGAGTCCGCAGCCTTGTAAACATGTATGTCTTGCTTGTGGTCAAATGGGTTTATCCCTTCTAACCAATCCCATGCAAATATCGGCCCGAGTTCAAATTTCGTTTCAGAAAGAAGAAGGCTTCAATCGCCGACGTTTCTCACCTATTAGTGTGCGTGCCATTGTGGCATAGCATGATATGTTGTATTATATTTTCTTCGTATCTGCACGATATGTTTTACGTTTTTACAATCATGTGTGTGTGGCACAGTATGGTAAGGGTAATATTTTCACAATTGGCCTACGGGCATTAAGAATATGATGCAATATTTATTCAAGTATATGCTTGCAAGATGTAAATAAATAAATATTTGTACGTGGCACTGCACAATATGAATTGTTGGTTACCAATGCCGTGCATATGACACGGAATGACATAGATTATGTTTTTATTTCTTATATCTCCAGTTAAATTCCTCCTATATCGAAGGCGATAAGTGTCACAGCGAATGTAGTTCGAGTCCTGAATATTCTCCTTCCTCCTTCTTGTTCGTCTATCTTAAATCTTTGTTTAAGCTAGCAACATTGTATTAATAAAGACGTTTATAAGCGAAGGGCCTACACCTCTCCACAATTGCCTTCTCAAAATTGAATCCAAACAGTATTGATTTTCTGTAGACGGCACCAGATAGACCAAACATTCATTGAAACCCCATATTTAATTTAGCAGTAGAAAGCAGCTTCCTGATTGGCTACTCATGATAACCAATTACCCTGTGAAAATATTTACATTCTCAAGAACAAACAAAAGCATCGACTGAAAGCTAAAACCTGTGGTTCTGAGGGATCTGGCGATAACCGTGTTTGTTTTGTGAAGATGATTAAGACTGTAAATACTAGAAGCCAAATTTACCGGGAAGCCCTGCCTACATCTTCACTTCCTAGGGAATTTGTGTTATGTCAGTGATTGAAAGATAACTGCTGGATCTCGATCCATAGAATCATCTGGATGAGCTGGAATCATCAACAAAGTATTATTATCTTCTCATTTGTTTACAGAATCGCACAAGTATGAATAGCGAAATTTGTGATTTGTTTGTAAGTTGTATTACTGTTATAAAATTTGGAGTTAACACATTGTATTTTTTAAACACGTTATTTTAAGGTTAAATTTAATATAAATAATTGTTATGTCGAATTACTTGGATTTGTTAATATAATCTTAAAAAACATAATGAATAGTCCAAATGATTTAAACTTTAACAAATACAAAAAAAATGCAGATAACCTGAAGTCAACTCGATTTGGACTCATCCGTTTGTTTCAGACAGGAATTTTGTGATGTTGGTTGCAGTTTGTATATATATATGAGGGGAGTAAATTTAACCCGCAAGTAATGGTTAGTAAAGTATACCTTGGTGATAGCAGGGTTGGCACTTAGATACAGCTGGGCCTTAAAACAAATTTAAACTTCCACCCTAAATTTGCATCCTCATGTGTAAGTGAAATATTTAGATTTCTAAATTTATTTGGTTAATACATAAAAGTAGTAATTTACCATATCTATTGACATATCTTCAACACTGAATTCTATTGATAAATGGCTAAATTGAATAGTATTGATTTTATATGTTAAAAAGCATATTTTTCCATTTAAAATGCAACCCCCCCCCCCCAACCTCCATCTTTTATTGGGTTTTCATGTCAAAAAAGTATTTTACATCAAACTAAATTTGCTCAAAATTGAACAAATACTCAACAGTAAAATCCTATTTTTTCGAAGCCTTCCTTACTCAAAACTTTTCTGACTTATAATTTGTTATATTTTAATAACTTGTTCAATTTATTGTTTGGTTTGATACTCGTCTACGTACATAATAACATGTAAGCGTTGTTCCCATATACTGAATTGAGTTGAGAAGATGCCAAGGCGAGTGGTAAAGAGCCCTCCCCCTCATGTGTCCTACAGTGATTTAAAGCCTCCGTGCCAGCTGATTGCCGTTACTATGCACAGCTGCTAATATAGGCCTATTCCCCATAATCACGTTATGAAAATAAAACGTTGTGTACTGAACTTTTAGTGGTGTATGTAAAGTTCAGCAACCATGGGCGCCCGCAGGAATTTTTGCAGAGGGGGGGGGGGAATTACGATTTGTACTTTTGTTGGTCAAGCACATGGGGGTGGGGGGCAGAACCCCCAAACAATAGCGCCGCAGGCGAAAATTTTGAAAATCAGGCTTTTAGAATGCGTTTGGTGGGTTTTACAAAAAAGTAGTGGGCTGAATAACAAAATTATGTAAGTTTTGTGCAGACGATACTCGGAACTAGAAAACCTTCAAAATATTTTACCTACCATTTTTTGGTCCTTGAGTCAAAGGCTTCAAATTCCCAACATTGAGTTGGACGGTTATTATATTTTTTGGCCACTATGATAATCTGACTGCCGCTCATCACATCGTCGCTTTCGCAAGCCTTTTGTTGTGACGGTCAAAACTCGCATTATTCCATGGAGTGGTATTCTTTTCAAAACTCAAGACGAACTATTGCAGCTAAAAGACACAATAAGCTACTTATATCGCAGAAAATTGGCAACCATTAAATTTAACAAATGCTCATCAGTACAGAAATCGACTTTCCATGCACATTTTAAATACTACATCCACACATCAAATGAAGGGCAAATTAGCACTTCTGCTTGCTCGGGGCCAGGGGGGGGGGGAGCAACTGCCCCCTCTTGCCCCCTCCTGCAGGCGCCCATGTCAGCAACTGCCCCGAATGAAAATGATGCCGTTTTAAGACATGGAAACATGAAAAACAACGGAAGGAACACGTCTTTAAACTCCTAAACCGGAACGCGTACCACTCGGATCTGTATACGGAACCTAAGTGGGCGTTGTCCGGTTCTCTCCGGTCAGCGTGGTATAGGCGATTAACCCGTGCTAAATGTTTCGTAAGCGATAGCGCGAGAACCCGACCACGGACCGGAATTATATTCATACTGTAAGAAAATATAATCTTTCCTCTTTGCGTGGATATACATAACTCTGCTCTATCACAAATATTAATTACATTTGTTTTGAGTTGAAGTGAACTCTACATTTACACTGTTGCCAAACCTTCCAAACTGCTCATGAAAAAGCACGTAAAAACATTTTGTCCGTAGCATCAGCATAACATTGGTTCCGACTGCTTTGTGCTATGTGAGTCACTGGTTATAGATATATATTCTATAAATATCCTTTATGCAAAATTTTGAATGGTAAATACATAGCCATGGAAGGGCTGTATCAGGATGCCACAGCGCACACAAACGTGGCTGCTCTCGCTAGGATTGCCGCCAGACCGAGTAATTTGCAATCCATCGTAAACATGCTTTCTCATCACATGTTTGAATAGACACGCATCAAAGAAGCAAATTAGCATCTTCATGCACAATCTGCATTGGATGGAGGTTTAATTTCTCTTGCGGCGCCATAGTAGAACGCCGAATCGTAATGAATCGTTTTGGCCTGAGACAGAGAAAAATTCACGCACGGACCATTTTAGTTTTCATACCGGAACGGGTACTCTTCCTTGGCGGTTTCTTTGTTGGATGCTGATTACTTGTTTTAATGTGAAGTACGTCTCCAAATTTTACCCTTTGCCATTAAAAACCGTTTTCCGTAAAACCGGTTTTCCCTGCAGTGATATTTTGATATGCGTAGCAGTGCGCGTGCTGCTAAAGACTCATCGCATGTACCAGAGTCGATAAATAAGTTTCCCCTGTACTGTAGTTACGCCAATCATAGAGCCCTGGTTGATGGTGTTGTTTTCTGTTCCAGTACGCAAGGAAAACGAAGAGCTGATGAATCTGAACAGAGATGACTCTGATGACTTCTACAATACGTCTGTCACCACGCCAAGCAGCCACGCCTAGACGTCTGTAACCACGCGTGACAGCCACGCCTAGCGCCGGACAGCCACGCGTGACAGCCACGCCTAGCGCCGGACAGCCACGCGTGACAGCCACGCCTAGCGCCGGACAGCCACGCGTGACAGCCACGCCTAGCGCCGGACAGCCACGCGTGATACTGGACAGCCACGTCTGACACCGGACAAGACAGCCACGCGTGACAGCCATAGCCACGCAAACAGAACACGCGAAATATATAACAATAACATTTACTTAGTTTCTCATTGATATTACTTATCAAGTACTTTGCAAATGACACTCAAATTGAAATACATCAATGTTAAGAATATTATTTAATCCAAACTGCTAACACAGCCTTCTCTGTTTTTATGGACGTTCCTGGTTAGGAGATGAATTGAGCATTTGTAATTTTAGTGTCTTGAAAATCATGCTACAGCTAACTGCAAATTTATGTTGTGCCTTTTATGACAGCATATTTAAAAAGGTCATTCATTGATGCTTAAAATTAGTTAAGTTTTAGTCTTTCTCCGCTCTCTCTCCTCTCCCAAGTGGGAGAGGGAGGGGGCTGAAGGGGAGGTACTCAGATTGCACTTAAATTCTGAAGAACTTTACTGGCATGACCCAAATTATTGTGAAAAGTCCAGTGATGTGGGAAGTATAAATATATGTGTCAACATTTTTGTGCAACGTAAAAGTTTTACGAAAACTTTTGACTTCAAATCTAAAGAGTTTATAGATTCGACTGCATATTAATTCTCCATGATCAAACCTAGATGACACAATGACCTTGAATTATGTTCGCCCGGGGACTATAGTTGATCAAGGGTACGTAACCAACCTTTACTCCCTGCAAATATCGTCTTATCCAATGTGGCTCCTGTCAACGAATGTATTGAGAATAGGCGCACCTTTTCTGTTACTTGACTTTCTTCTGTCCGAGGTTATACGAGGTACGACTTTCAGCCGGGACAAGCTGGCCGTTCTTGGTCGTTTTAAGGGTATTAAAAAACATTTGAACATGTATACCTTGTAAACTGCATACAGTGAAGATACGTATACTAATAATAATATGAATATCGGTTACAATGAAATTTATTGTTTTCCTTAAATTTATATTAACGTTAGAAAAATGGCAATCGCATATTCGTTGTAGGTTTTTGTTGTTTCCTAATTTTTCGCAAGAAAACATACTAGGCCTATCCACAATTTCCATTTAATAGTCGTTTAAAATCAATTCCTAATACGATTTAATAAATCAACTTGAAGTTCTGACGGAATTGTGGACATATGTTTTATCTAGATTTCCAATAGTAATTCCAACACATGTTAATGTTTTTAACGCCAGCAATTCAATAGTTCAAGCGGCTATTGTAAAAAAGTGCGTATTTTATTTGTAAAATCAGTCTTTTCATTCCTGGAATTACCAGTTTATACCTGGAGCAAAATATTGCATTTTCACTCTCGTTTATTAATTAGTGTGTTTATTTATGTAACCTGACGACCACAAACAATATTACAAAACTGTTTTTTAAATCGTTAAATAATTTATAATCTTATTTCGTTACAGGTCGATCGGAACAAACATCTAGCTACAGATTTAATTTCAGTTTATGATATTGTCTCTTAAGAAATAAGCAATAAATTCGATTGTATTGTGTCTAACGCACCTAACTTTTTTATTTTCAATAGTACATATATATTTTAATTGCGAAAAAATAGATTAATGGCATTTTAAAAACTCTTGTTACCGTACATTGATTTCGAGTAAAAGTCATTATAAAGATTCTATAAGACATTGCACCATGTGTGATCAGTTGATCGTATATAGGCCCCGCAGGCCCAGTGCAAGTAACACGTTGAAACACACCTACGGTAGGTTACATAAACCGACAATCTTTACAGACATTTTCAAAGGAAATATTTTGTATTCAGTTTCAAATCTCTCCTGTTTATTGTTGGAGTGGTTCAACATGCACAACGACCAATGTTTGTTTAAAACTATTTTCGTTGGCTGATGATGGTTTATCTAACAATTGGATTGTGTACGTAGCCGAGCGTCGGAATGAATTATTTTGTTTGGCTGGCTGGCTACAGAGGCGATCTAGAATGAAGCCCTAGCGAAGATCGAGAGGCGTACACAAATAAGTGGATCTGTTCTAAAATTGAAAAAAATATAATTTTGAATCAACTCTAGTGCAGTAGTGCTTGACTGACAATTGCGTGTGAAACAGCTTAGAAATATGAAGCTTTGCCTGTACGTTTAGAAGCCCTGGTGGACGTTACTAATCAGAACAGGCACGAAATATTGTAAATATAACACAAGTTATAACCAAGAACAATAACATTGATTCCATGCGTCATCACAGAGTCATACATTTGTTTATACACTGTTGAACGTTTTTATTGGCATTACGTAAGTTTGTTATGGAAATGTAATAATATGTTAAAATTGTACATAAAACACTGTCCTTGTTAACTGATAACAACGGAGAATGTGGCCAAAATATTTTTACTAAGGATGATATTGCATGGATTTAGAAACTTCGTCTGAAATTCAATACAGCCCAACCAGTTAAGAATTATCAGAGGCCATACGAATTTACGGGTCACATTCTCAATTTGTAATTACAATGATAAAATACAATAATAAATCCCCAGTTACTAAATATTTAAAATGATGTTCATTGAGAATTCGTAAATATTTAAGTATACACATTTTAAAATATCAAGGAACATCTAAAAACTACTGTTCAGCTGATTCTATTCTTAGTTTTAACGTATATTCTATAACATTGATAAAATAAATGGTTTCTATCTCTGGTATAGGTAGGTTCACTTACAAAGCAGTTCATGAAATATTGATGCAGCATCCAAATGTTGAAAACACATAAATTGGTTTATGTAGGCCCTACATTGGGGGAGGGGAGGGCATGAAGTTTCATAATGCTGTAACTGAAAAAACGTTTGATGCACAGTTTTTTTCATGCGTCGGTACAAATCTCTTATTAGCCTTAAATTACCACCATATGTTTGTTTTAAACGTTCATATTCGTTTGAGCGGGATCGTCTATTAAATTAGTTTTTTTCCATTCGTTTTTCTTTTTTGATATTTTGTTTTTAACATTTTTCATATTTTTTTTTCTTTTTCCGTTATTTATTGCACCTTAAAACTTTTTAAGTTCGCATTTTTTATATAAACTTATGTTATACAACATTGTTGTCTAATTATACATTGTAGTAATATTTGTTATGTATTCTGTTCAATTATGTAGTTTAGTTGTCCTCCTTTGTAAATCAGTTTTATAACCGAATATTATAGACATTAAACAAATAAATAAACGAACACAAAATTACTACACCGCACTTCAACTGTAACCTGACACTCAAAGTGGGAAGTAAAGGAATTGTCATCGTTTGGTTGTGCGTCAATATTAATTGAACTCGAATGTTTCGTTAACTAAATGTCATCGCGTTGCTTGGGCATAATGTTGCCTGCTTTGTTAGCGTCGTAACATATTTAATTTTATACGTCACAGCAAATAATTTAATTATAAATACTAAAAATTGGTAGAATTACTTACAAGATATTAATTACTTCATAATTTCAATATATTTATAAAATGTGTATAATTTGTTCTGTACATTTGCTATTGTTGCACCCGTGTGAGGCGAGAATAGCTGTTTGTGAGCTTGCAATCTAATAACATTAATGATGGCGAACCATACGAGGACGAGACGAGTTAGCAGTAATCTAAAAGTTAGCATTTTGTAACTCAAACTCGTCCACACCAAACCTTCACGTTCGCTTTCCAACGTGACTATTGGATGTGGCTTTAAATCTTTATGGTAATGTTCATGAATCGTCCCCATTATAACATGTAAATAATAAAATGTTAATATCATTGTATTTTGTAGACGATTTTTCTATAAAATCAAGTTATTTGTGTGAGTTACAATAGGAATCTCAACAATGCTTAGATAGGTGATGTTTTAAAGCTCTGGTAACAGGCATACCAGGCAATACACATTCTTGACTGATTAACTAAATGTTGGGACAAAGAATGGTTTGACCGAGAAACAGATACATTATAATATTTTGAATGTTTTTAAACGCCCAACGATGTGTTGTGCAAAAACCCACACTGTATGAGTAAGTTTTTATTTTCAACTCAAACGTTTCGAAAGGGTAGCGCTACGGTTACCGAGGCCAAAGAACTAAACTAAGATACTCCCACCTTATTATTTTTTTAGTTTCTGAGGTCAACCCTTATTTTTTCGACCTCTAAATACTGATAGAATGTTTATCTTATTTAAGGAATGAAACAATGGGTGTAAAACCTTCTTGCCTCTCGCGAACCTCTATATATAGCGTTCTTCACATTATAACTGCCAGCGGAAACCTTTGCAATTGCAAAACTAGAGGTTTCCATTTCAAAATGATAAGGGTGGACCATAGTGTTCTCAAAGCACTCGGCAAACATTGTTTTTCTTAGAATTTAGTTAGTTTAATTTTATTGTGTTATTTTATGTCTTTTCTATTTGCTTATATTTCAGATGAAAGAAAGGCTGTCCGGAAAGGCTGTCAGTTCGAAACGTTAAATTTGAAATAAATTATCTCAAATTGTGTCAAAAACACAAACACAAATATTAATTGTATTGAATGTAACGTCACGAAAATTGTCGTTTGTATTTATATCCCAGTGGAGCAGGGTTTGTAATTTCTGTTTAAGATCCCATAATAACAGAGTAAGAGTTTCTTACTGTAAAACCAAAGTCTTACATCAAGGATTCATGTAGGTTATTACGGCCAGATATAATATGAAACACTAGGGTTTTGGGATAACTCATGTCGTGTCGAGTTGAAGACGTAAATTCAGCCTTAGTGTTCATCGACGTTTCGTCTTATCTACGTCATACATTATCAAGGTAACGTTAATCATTAGGATAGATAGTTCAAGTCGCAGTAGTTGTGAGCCCAAATTTCCTGATATCACAGTGACACAGTCACCTTGATAATATCTGACGAAGTTGAAATGAAACGTTCAACCTACAAACCGCGTGCAGTCAGTATACAGATGGTACAGTGGAAGAGGAGAGAATTCATTTGATTATTCTAGAGAGGAATACTCGATATCCGACTAAAGGGCCAAAATGACTGAACATCAGTCTCTTCGAAGACCAAACCGTACAACGAATTGTTTTCAGCTTACACAAAGATGTTTCATGTGAACAGAAGCGTCTCTCAAGTGACCAATGTCCTATAGAAGTCAACGGGTTAAAATCATCAAACATTTTTAAAAGTGATATTTACTGGGATTTTTGAAAGTAGATGGCTCAAGAATACAATTTTCTTTCGTAAAGTTCTTGAATATTGTACAACTAAACAAAAAATGTAATGCATTGTGTATTAACCACTTAAAATCCCCCATGTTACTGAAGTAAATTTGTTATATCTAGTACCACTAATACCACACATTAAATGTCTTGTACCTTACCCAACCACAATGGTTATATGCAATCAATGTACAGTTATGTAATCCATGTTTGTATACATAGACGTGAAGGCAGCTTATGTTCCCGCAGTTCGACATATTATTATTGTTCTGTGGTATGGACATGCTCCATCAAGGTTCGACGATTTATTTTTAGCTGGAACGCCTTAGCTTTTTTTCTTAGTGAAGAGCAGTACTTTAATTCAAATAACAAATATTTTTTGCGTTTTGTCGTGACAAAACCAAAATCATTGCTATCAAATTGTTTTAATCATAATAATAAGCAGATCCAAAAATATCTTGTGAAGAAAAACCTTTCAAATTCACTAATGTAAGCAATTCGATCCGTATCTTGTTTATTAGTTCGTAGCGTTATGTCAACATTCGAGCAAATAAGAGTTGGAAATAATAAAAATAATGTATACAGAAGCTTATCTAGTGTGCCATTTATACATAATAATAATAAAAGTGGTGCACCTCATAAAATATCAAGTAAGCAATATGCTACATAACGAAATTTTGAAAGCAGATTGTTCAAAAAGCTTTGATTTACTGCGTATTTGATGAAAACAATAAACTAGAATATATTCATTTTAATCGTGTCATTTAAAAACACGGCTGAAGTATAAAGGTATAGTCACGCACAATGTGAAATATCCTACTTCAATGCTCAATATACAATAAGTATATGTATAAGAGACCGTATGTTGGGCCCGAGTACGAGTCTGACAGTAATCATGTAGTTGGTATTTTATTAAATAATATATTTCACCAGGGAAAAACCTTGGTAGATTTACACGATTAAATCTTTTGAATAAGCTTAGTTCTTATGCTAAATCGATAATTGAAGATATAATGAAATACATTACATGCATCAAATACTCTATACAAGATGGCGTGCTGCGTGTCTGTATAAAATGGCGGCTGTCATATCTTGCTTGCTGGGGGCCAATTTACCAACTGAATCGACACTTGTCGATCGACAGCGACAACTTTGTCGCAGCGAAGTAGTTTAAAATGTTTGCGCTGTCACTGAAGCAAATATTAGGCCTGGCGGTTAGCAAGTTGTCAATGTCACTGAAGCAAATATTAGGCCTGGCGGTTAGTAAGTTGTCAATGTCACTGAAGCAAATATTAGGCCTGGCGGTTAGTAAGATGTCAATGTCGCTTGAGACGTTTTCGCATGACTTATTCTCTTTACAAAGTTGTGGCTGTCGTTAGTAAATAGGCCTCCAGATCTACCATGCCATCTATACGACACAATACAAATCTGTAACACGTACTATTTGCCATCCTTAACCCTTTCAGTACTAGTTAGGAAATTTTGAGTTAATAGTTCAAGTTCGGCATTTTTTCTATGATTTTTAGTATTAAAAAAACGCGATTTTTAAGGATTTTTAGGAAATTTTGGATTTTGCATAAAAGCCACATTTTAGGTTAAAATTTAAATTAGAAGTGCATTCCATAAAACTAGATTTTTTTCTGAAATGTTTGCATGTTTTGGATTTTGTTTACCTCAAATACCTGCAATACTATAGGTATATCACATTTCTCGTTTTTAGCTGGGTTTTGCAGATGTGTATTTTCAATCTTCTATAAAAATGGTACTATTTGTACTATTGGCCTGGGCAAAAAAAAATATAATTTTGTTATTAACGCCCCCCCCCCCCAGCCGCCCCAAAAAAATCGTGGTGTAATTGTCAAACCCTATTGTTTGTTTTCCCGCATTTAAATTACATGGTTGATATACACAATTGAGGCCGCAGAGACTGAAAGGGTTGAGTAGAGTTCAGATTGAACTATACAAGATGGCGCGTGCAGCGTGTCTGTATAAAATGGCGGCTGTCATGTCTTACAAGCTGGTCTACCATGCCATCTACCAACGACGCTCTACTGATCTGTTACACGAACTATTTGCCATCCTAAATAGTTAATACGAGATCAGATATTCCACATTTATAACGCACGTTTTTCACTGTACATTTTCTTACAAAATGTGAACAAATAATATTCAAGGTATATCATGGTATTTAATCGTGAAACCATTCGATCACAGTTGGTAAATTGTCTAGAAAATTTACTTATTGCAATAAGGGATCTCTTAGTGCATTAATTTTTTCTCTCTTGTATACCATTTAAATGATATTTGACCATAAAATGGCTTATATTGTAAGCAAATGTGATATGTGGGCAGTGAAAAATATGATTATTATAAAGCTGTTACAATTTTAAGATTTTTAAATTATAACACAGTTCCGATCAAAGAAAGATGTAAAACACAGATTATACGAATAAGAACGGCTCATTCCAATCTCCTCCCTGCTTGTAACTTATTTACCTACATTATCTGTTTGTAACACTAACATAACCAGTAAATTCAGTTGCGCAAGCGTAATGTTGTATTTGGTGTGTATTAAGCTTTTAAACGTTTAGTGAAACATTGTTTTGTAACTGAAAAAAAATCAAATGTAAAAGTTTCAAGGCATTGTAAAACTGTTTTCACGATAGTAAATATGTTATGGTTGTTATTCTTAAATATTATTGTTAAATATTGGATATTATGTACTGAATGTTAACTATAATGAAAAAGTTGTTTTAACAAAAAATTTGTGGTTGTAAAGGTGAATATTATGTTTTATTGTGGTGCTTTACAACAGACTATTATAGCACTTATTGAGTGCAAGTGTGTACATGTGATTATAAATGTGTGTGGATGAATTTTATGTTTGTACAAATCGCTATTAACAAATTATTATATTCGGTAGGATACCAGCTATGAAATAAATAGAAATCCTGGCACTGCAGTTTTCAAACAGTGTTCGATCTTTTAACTGAAATGATTGCGTATTTAATATTGGTTCCCTTCAACCCTGATCCTATTTTACGGGGTTGTGGTTGTCAAACCCCTCATGACTGTGCCTTATTTAATACCCCCCATCCCTTAGTGTAGTCTGTAGTGCAACCGACGGAGAGGTACGGGCCTGGCCGAAGGTCCGTTCCACAAAATACAAATCCCACACTTGCCGAACCCTCGTCATATTAGGAAAATCCGTAGCATAGCCGGCCCATAAAGAATATCCAATATTTTTCAAATTGTTGATCGTCATAGAAATTCTATTCTAATGTACTCATTGCAAGATCCTAGATTAAATTTCTGAATCATTTAGAAAGTCATTTTCGTACAGAAGCGTATCCTTTTGGAATTCAATTTAATATGATATAAAAAGCCAGTTTACTGAGCTAAGAATCGTAAAATTTAAAAATAAAATTGAAGCAATGATAATCAATGATGATCAAAGAGCAAAGAAGAATTGATTTTTGCAATTTATTTGTGGTTTATTGTCTGTGTGATTTTTGTGTAATGTTAATTTCTCTTCATAAGTTCTTATTTATGATTTTGCTATTCTCTTTGTAGCTGAGCGGATTAGGTCAACTATTAGGGTGTTTGTGAAAGAAGCGTGAATTTTGGCTCAAACACTTATAACATTATTCTGATCAAATTGCCAAGAGGAGGCCTAAAAAAAGTCCACTGGTTTGGGGGTTGGGGGGGTCAAACATTAGGGGTGGGGGGGAACTAAAAAATTCATACGGCAATGAATTTAACAATAACAAACTCAAATTTTGGAATATGGTTGCTTAAGGTTTGCATAATTGAAAGAAAAAAATCATACTTGACCTCACTTGTTAATATTATCTGATTATGTGACCTTTGACCTTTTGCTACTATTGTGTGTTATATTGAAAGAAATGTATCGTGTGACCACTCATTTTGACACAAATTATCTCCAGAATAAGAATTAAGAGTCCACATGTGTTTTTCGATGACGTGTGTCAGATCATTTCGTGACCTTTGACCTACAACCAAGGAATTATGACTCGGATTACCTTAATTATTCGAGGTTTTGTGACAGAAGCGTGAATTTTGGCTCAAACACTTATAACATTTTTATGATCAAATTGCCAAGAGGAGGCCTAAAAAAAGTCCACTGGTTTGGGGGGTTGGGGGGATGGGGTCAAACATTAGGGGTGGGGGGGGGAACTAAAAAATTCATACGGCAATGAATTTAACAATAACAAACTCAAATTTTGGAATATGGTTGCTAAAGGTTTGCATAATTGATAGAAAAATCATACTTGACCTCACTTGTAAATATTATCTGAGTATGTGACCTTTGACTTTTGCTACTAATGTGTGTTATATTGAAAGAAATGTATCGTGTGACCACTCATTTTGTCACAAATCATCCCCAGAATAAGAATAGAGTCCACTGTGTTTTTCGATGACGTGTGCCAGATCATTCCGTGACCTTTGACCTACAACCAGGAAGAATGACTCGGATTATCTTTATTATTCGAGGTTTTGTGACAGAAGCGTTAATTTTGGCTCAAACACTAACTAAAATATTGTGATTAAATTGCCAAGAGGTGGCCTCAAAAAGGCCCGCTGGTTAGTGGTTGGGGGAGGGGGTCAACATTGGGGGGTGGGGGAAGGAAACAAAAAGAAAGTGATACACCTCTGAATATAATAATAATAACAAACTCAAATTTCTTCGTCTTCTTCTGTGCCATCATCCGTCCGTGTTGTCATTGTCGTCGCCGTCGGGGAGGTAGTCAAAGGGAAGGGGAAAGTTCCCCGACGACGACCCAGAGCTCGCCATTAGTTTCGGGGAGTGAAAGTTCCCTACTCACGGGCCAAACCACGAGAAGGTTGCGAGTTAGACTTAGATGGCCCTTAATTTTTAATTTTTAATTTTTTAGTTAGCTTTCTCTTATGACTCGCAGACACAGTGTACATGCATGCGAGTGGGAGAAATTGTCATGATAACCTTATATACAAAAGTAACGTAGGCTCTACATTACATTATACAGTATAGTTCATATTAACATAAGGCATGATATCGTTGTCGGCATCAAATTTGTTCTTTTACTCTTGGCATTCCCCTCTGCACTTACATGAAGCACAACATGGCTGTCCATTGATTTTACATGTGCATTGGTCTTCAATGCAATCATTTTTACATTTACATACAATAACTTCATTGCATGATTGCATTGCGTCAGGAAGTGTAGTCCAGTGTGGATTCCATGCACCAGATGTATCCTTTACCCATCCCCAGGCAGAAGGACTTGGAATTATTGGTAAAGAGATGGCTGATGATCCCCAAATGAATCCAGCCTGAAAGATAGAACGTAGAACATGTAGACGCAACGCATCTTGAGTTGGAGAATAAGTCCCGGAAAATAAGTCTCATTATGTTTAAAAAGTAGGTCAGACATTTTAAATGTACCTTAAATGAGAAAACAGTGAGGTTCCTACACAATCATGAAACGCACGAAAAGACACCACGTGCCGTGAATGAATTATGCCAGTTGCTATGAAGTCAGTGGCCCCACAAACAACATACAACGTGAATGAATCACGCCAGTTGCTATGTCAACAGTGGCCCCACAAACAACATACAACGTGAATGAATCATGCCAGTTGCTATGTCAACAGTGACCCCACAAACAACATACAACGTGAATGAATCACGCCAGTTGCTGCCGAAGAAATTTTTGACTGCACTAATACTTCAATAGAGAGCTCTGCGTTGTGGTGTTTCCTCTCCCACTTCCAAACTAGGTGTGACTGGCGGATGGCAAGACACAATGCAATCATCATTTAACAGGAAACTGGGCAATGCTCAATTATGCTTGTTTTTTCCGTTGGATTATCCATCAACAAGAGTTGGAATTTCCATTTAATGAGAAATGATTTGGTTAGGTGAATCAAGACTTGCATTTTAATTTAGCATAGTGCAAACTTCTAATAATTTTGCAGCTGATAATAGCTCTGCAATTATTTGTTATAATTTAAAATTATGATGGTTTTGCCCCTAAATTATAATTTACCTTTTATCCAAGCCATTACAACACTCATTTGGACTCTTATTAATTCTTATTCTAGGGATAATTTGTGACAAAACGAGTGGTCACACGGTACATTTTGTTACATTAGACAAATTTGTCACTACAGGTCAAAGGTCACATAATCTGGTGATATGTACAGGTGATGTCAAGAATGATGTTTCAGTTACGCAAACTTTTAAGCACCCTTATTCCAAAATAAGGGTCTTTTATTATTATATTTGGTGGCATATGTTTTTGCTTCGTCGTCGTCCCGCCCCCCGAATGTTTGACCCCCCCCCCCTTACAACCCCCTAACCAGTAGATTTTTAGGCCTCCACTTGGCAAATTGATCAGAATAATATCTGAAGTGTTTGACCCAAAAATTCACGCTTCTATCACAAAACCCCAAATAATTAAGGTAATCCGAGTCACAATCCTTGGTGTAGGTCAAAGGTCACGAAATGATCTTGCCACACGTCATCGAAAAACTCATGCGGACTCTTAATTCTTATTCTGGGGGTAATTTGTGACAAAATGAGTGGTCACACGATACATGTCTTTCAATATAACACACAATAGTAGCAAAAGGTCAAAGGTCACATAATCAGATAATATTAACAAGTGAGGTCGAGTACGATTTTTTTTTTCAATTATGCAAACTTTAAGCAATCATATTCCAAAATTTGAGTTTGTTATTATTTAATTCCCGGCCGTATGATTTTTATTTCCCCCCCTCCACCCCCATGTTTGACACCCCCAACCCCCAAACCAGTGGACTTTTTTATGCCTCCTTTTGGCAATTTGATCAGAATATTATTATTAGTGATTGAGCAAAAAATTCACGCTTCTTTCACAAAACCCCTAATTGTTGTGAATTCGCCTCTAATCCGCTGGACTATTGTTTGTTCATTATTGCTTTGATTATGATACAATCGATGTATTTTCAATGATATTTTTCTCCCTAGATTGTCTGATTGCCGCTCACTGGTGGAGCTTGCAACTTGAGTTAGGTGTCCTGTATCATTGCTGTGATCAGTTTTTGACTTGAACAATTTCAAATAATTATATTTCCGATATAATGATGTATTAGAGTCAAGATCTTTTGTAATAAATTGACTACTAGAAATTTACCCGCCTCCTGACGTCACGAGGCAACATGGCGGAATAAGTTGGGATAATTCCTTATTTCGCAAGTTGACGTCTGTTGAACGGCGTATCACTTATCACGCTCTAACTTTTATTCTATTCATTATTTGGACTTAAGTTAAGCGGAATAATATTTAGCAAACATATTATTTCTTTTAATAAGGATTATTTCAAATTTTTAGACATCAGAGTATAAGTTTTCTCAACTTCCATTATCGACAAAAACTACTGATCGTATTTCGACAATACCTCTTCTAAAAAATGCATCTGGCTGTTTAGACAAGAAATGAATTAACTTTTAAGATAGAAAATGCACTAAACGAAAAATTTACAGCACATGCTATGCTGGGTGCGTGTTTTCATCTAAAATACGCACTTTTGACGCGCGGATGAGCCGTGAAAAACTGCACGCTGCATATTACTACATGTTTAAAATTTTCGTTCAGTGCACTTTCTGTCTAGAAAGTTAATTTATTTCTTTTCTAAACAGTCGGATGATTTTTTGAATTAGGTCTTATCGAAATCCGAATAGTATTTTTTTGTCAATTGAAGTTCAGAAAGCTTATATAGTCGTTTTGATTATTTCTTATGTATGATGCGTACATTGTAATAACAAGCTAACGGCTGTGTCAAAAATTCGAAATAATCGCTATTATAAACAATGATATGTTTGCTAAAAAAAAATTGTCCAAATAATGAATAGACTTAGAGTTAGAACGTGATAAGTGTTGCGCCGTTCAACATGCGTATACTTGGGAAATGAAAAACTATCCTAACTCTCGTCATTTGGCCTATTGATTGTTTTAAGCTCCGCCTATCACCAGTATTCAATTATTGTTATCAAGATTTGAACACAAGAATGAAGATTCGCGTTCGGTAGTTTCTTCCGCGAAAGTTTGATTACTCCCTGATTTGCTGTTCCTGATTTTTGGCAAACCTCATATTCGTTTGAGTAGGATCGTCTAATAATTCAGTTTTTTCTTTACGTTTTACTTATTTGATCTATTTTTCCTTCCTTTTCTTTTAATTTTTCTTTTTTTTCAACCCTATTTTTATATTTGATTACTTAATTAATGGCATTTAATATCCTTTTGAATTTGTTACCAAAATTGTTTTGTTTTAAAGGATTGTTGTTGTTATATCACTATTTCAAATATTTACTTAACTCGTAGTACATTGTTGTGTCTACATCTATGTAATTACATTAATTTAGTTGTCCTCATTTGTAAATCAGTTTTTTAACTGAATAGGATAGACGTTAAATAAATAAATAAAAATATAATCTAACAGAAGTTCGTTAAGTAAGGACATTCATCTAAACAAGTTTTAAAACGAGCGGAATAGTCTAAAATCTTTTTTTTTTATATCATATCATTTGTAACACTTACGATAGTCAGCAAAAAATTCATTCACCCATCATAATTATAAATATTATTTTTATTGACATTAAAAAGTTTGTGCCCTATAAAAATATAATTATTTTTATTTTATTTACAAGGCATATGCAATTTGGTCATTATGGTCTAACTTTTAGTTAACCTTGCAACTGGTATCTTTTAACCACTATTCTTGCCTTACATTTAAACTATAGGACTCTTTGCTAACGCTTTTTCAAGTCGCGTTGATTGATGAGCTTTATGGTTGATGTACGATCAAAAAAATATTCAATTTCAATTATTTTTTTAAATTCGATGTCAATTTGGATACCAAAACCAGTTTATTAAAAAAAATCAAGAAAAGAATCAAGGAAATTCTAAAATTCACATAAAAGATCTTAAATTTCAAATTGTTAAGGCTGAAACCAAAATGTTCGGTCCTCTCTTATGCCCTATATAAAAGGTTGATATGAATTCTGGGGTGTTGTCATAATGCCTATGCGCGCTCTCTGTAGTTCGATGCCATAACATTCAGTTCCGCCTGATTGCAGAGAGCGCGCCACGAGGTAGTGACGTCATGAAAGCGTCCAATAGAACACGCGCAGAGACGGTTCAAGAAAAGAGCGCCGTAAACAAAGATGTTTTCTCTTTTTGTATGCGTTAGAGCTGCATTAGCGCTGAAGATTCATTGTTAGTGTTGGTTGCTTTCGAAATGATTTTTCTTTTACAAGAAAGCAAACTTAATGCTAGCCGTAAAGTTTGAAGTGTCTACTGTTTTCTTTTTGTATTTGTTATTGTTGCCGATTGCTTTCGAAGCATCTACGGCGTTTTTCTATTTTCCCAATATAAATTCAAAATATAGTAAATTGCTTTGAAACCTGGCACTAATAGAAAAAAAAATCCAATTTTTCTGATCGGGCACACGAAAATAATTTCAAACTTCAATCGCCCAAGCACACCATTCAACGTAGGTAGTTGTGTTTTCGTGACATTAATTTTCAACTCGTTTTCTAGAGGCTTACGCAGAGAGAAAATGTTTTTTTACCATTGTCCTTCCTGCGAATTTTTTCGTTTGGCGGTATTTTGTACCGATTTGTACCGCCAAACGAAAAACTTTGCAAGAAAAACTTTTCTTTAATATGATATTTTTTCTCTCAGTCAGCCTCTTGAATACCAGTTGAAAATGTATTACTGAAAAACACAACTACCTACGATGAATGGTGTGTATGCTTGGGCGAATTGAAGTTTGGAATTATTTTGAAAAGGCCGTGAAATTTGCCGTGTGCCCAATCAGAAAAATTAAAAAAAATTAGTGTTGATTTTCTAAAAGATCCATGTTTCAAAGCCATTCACTATATTTTGACTTGGTAGCATATTTGGGAAAATTGAAAAACGCGGTCGAATAGACGAGCATAAATTTAAGAAAATTTGAATTTTGAATCTGTGCATTCGTAAGTCTACGCTAGCGCTGGTGATTGGATAGCCGTAATATAATACACCATAAAAAATACAACAATGAACATAGTGACTGTTGTACAAACGATAGACGCGTAAGTGATAAATTATTACTCTAATGTTATGTAAAAAAATGGCAAGGGTAGCAATGAGAAAAAAATCAGTTACCTTCCATAAATATATCAATTTCTATCTGATTTCACAGTAAATTGGTTATTTGTCGATTGAATAACTTGCTTATTAATATTAAAGAAGAAAATATTGATTTCGGGTCGGACCCTAAATCGTCAAATTTGTACAGGGTTTACCATTGTGAACTATTCTTTGACGAAAAAATCAAATGCACGCTGCGGCAATTCAATCATTGCCCTTGTGTACTCTATAGATTTCCGTGATGATTGACATAAACATTTCCCGGATCTGTTCCCGTCTGTCCCGCTGGAATAACTGTGCGTAAAATACAAAAATTTATATGGTTGTGCGAACCGGCATCACCACCTAGAAAGTATGTAACATTCTTCAGTTAGTTCACATAATTATGTTTTTCCCTTAGTTTTAACTGTCAAGCAACAAGACGTTGTACTGGGATCGTTGTAAATAGGACTCTCTTATCTACATTTGAAAGTCAAAGGAAAATGGCTGAAAGTCGGTTAAGGCTATTGTAATCAGGGAAGGGTCAAAACCTTAAAGGGGTGTTTAACCGCTAAACTCAAAAAATATATTTCATTCAGGCTAACTAGTAATGAATTTAGCAATCAACAGAAAAATTATTGGGGCCACCATAACCCCCCAAAAAATTGTCAAACATGACATTTTTCGAGCAAGGTCCCATCAGCAAAAATCTCCCATAAGAAATAACATGGGGGCGAAATTTATGCCCCGTGACCTTGGAGGATTTTGATCCAAAAAATTATTGGCCATTATTGACGTACTCTACAGCCTTTTCTATAAATCCTCTATATTTTGTTTTGTAATTTGGGCAAGTAGTTCGGTAAAAATATGCAGATTACCAAGATGGGGTGTGATTTTGGAATGCATATTTTTGCGTGTTTGAGGGTATATTTGGGCACAGTTTCAAAACACGATGTTATAAAGGGGAATTTTAGATTAGTACTATGCTCTAGTATCTATGAGGACCAAAAAAGAAGCAGGTTAAAGCCGATTTAAGAAATTTCCCAAAACACCAATTTTCGCAAATTTCTGGTTCAAAAAAATTAAAAAATTCGTGTTAAATCACAGTTACAAGATATAATTTTTAAACAGTCATTTTAGTGTAGTATTGTGCTATAGATCACGTGGTTAAAAATAATTTTTGGGGTTTTTAGCCCCTTTAATAGTCCATGAAAGTTGGCTGAATAAAAAAGTACCTTTAATAAAACAGTTATTTATTTATTTTTTTTTTTTGGACATAACCTCACAATCGGCCATTTTATGTCGTTTTTTTGACAATGGTGTGAACAGCACTGCTAGTGCAAAATTGAATTTTGAGAATCGATTTTCTGGATATAGTTTTTAACTCCTGTAGCTTCAACTTTAGCTATACGGACAAGTAGATTTCTGAAATCATAATTGGTTTACGATTTTTTCTGCCAGACGATACAAAACTCAAAAAGCTCGTATTTGTACCGTTTGATAAAACTAGGAAAACGCTTTAGTCCCGCCGCGTTGATGGATGAGCTTTTTTTTGTTCGTTTTTAGTTTTTGTAGGACCACTTTTCCTTTGCAAGTGCTTTTTGAATGCATTGTAGGTGATTGTTGTCAAGTTTATATTGTTACTTGTTAATTGTTATTATAAACCTAAAAAAAACTCATATTAAAACCTTTATTTATATGGATTCTAGCTAACTAATTCAACTTTTTCTTTCAAAAGGCAATACATCACCATTACCTTAATGTTCGTGTGAAATATGAACGTTGTAGCCCCACCCGTTTGGTCAGAATCGGCCCAAATGTCACGAAAAAATCGCACTAAAAATGGGAAAAAATCGTAAATGTACAATATTCATGAGAAATATTTCTTCGATTGTACCAAAAAACGTGGCAGGTTTAAGTTCAAAGATTTCAAAGGTCCTCAAAATTTCATTGCAATTGGAGTATTGGTTTAGCCGGAATCGTGTTAACAAACACTCAATATAATACAAACAGAAAAAACAAGAAAATCGAAAAAAAATCGTAAAATTGTGATTTGTACGAGAAATAATTTTTCGATTGCGCTCAAAAAGGTGGCATTTTAAGTTCAAAGATTTCAAAGGTCTCCAGAAAATTTCAACGCAATTGGAGTATCGGTTTAGCCGGAATCGTGTTAACAAACACACAAAAATAAAAACAAAAACAAAAAAGAAAATCGAAATAAATCGTAAAATTGCGATTTTCAAGAGAAATAATTTTTTGATCGATATTTCGTACGGAGCAGTTCTAAGTTTAGAGATTTCGAAGGTCTCCTGAAAATTTCATCGCAATCTGAGTATCGGTTTAGCCGGAATCGTGTTAACAAACACACAAAAATACAAACAAAAACAAAAAAGAAAATCGAAATAAATCGTAAAATTGCGATTTTCAAGAGAAATAATTTTTTGATCGATTTTTCGTACGGTGCAGTTCTAAGTTCAGAGATTTCGAAGGTCTCCTGAAAATTTCATTGCAATTGGAGTATCGGTTTAGCCGGAATCGTGTTAACAAACACACAAAAATACAAACAAAAACAAAAAAGAAAATCGAAATAAATCGTAAAATTACGATTTTCAAGAGAAATAATTTTTTGATCGATTTTTCGTACGGTGCAGTTCTAAGTTCAGAGATTTCGAAGGTCTCCATAAAATTTCATCGCAATCGGAGTATCGGTTTAGCCGGAATCGTGTTCACAGACACACAAAAATACAAAAAAAAAAGAAAAAAAAACATTCCGGATTTTTTTCTCCAGTGTAGTGAAATGGAATCTTCTCTTCGCTCGCTACGCTCGCTACGCTCATCCAAAAATCGTTCACCAATTTTTTATACAAATTTAATTTTGCACTGGCATTGCTGTCCACATCATTGTCGAAAAACGACATAATATAATGGCCAATAATGAGGTTATGTCTCGCCCCCTCCCCCATTTTGTTCTGTTTTAAGAAAGGTCCCCTTTCATTTAGAAAACTTTTCAGACATGTTTCTTTAACTTTCAAATTATCGGCCAGAGGTGGTACAATAGGGAACTGTCCTTCATTACCAAATTTGAATATGTCCCTACTAATAACCTCAAATACTGACCAGTAAAGTGTTTTATGCGTCCGGCTTTTAATAGTGCTAACTATTAGCGAGGAAAAATTTGAACCAGGCTTCGCGCCGGAAAACGGCCATGCGCCATTGCAGGTGGGCGTGACGTCATCATGAGGTTCGGCCAAGGAGGTTGTATTAGATGGCTGGAGGGGCGGTGGCCTATGCTTACCTGGCTGCTGGACTGAAGCCAGTTTTGCGGCGCGCGGTCGAGCGGCGGCCATATTGGGACTGGACGGATTCCTATGCATGCATATTCTCTGCTACGTGTTTTCAATAGCAGCTAGCACTGCTGGCCTACTTTGGATAGGGAAATTAAAGATTTGTTCAGGAATAGGAATTTAAAATAAAGGATACATACTAACATTAATAATATTAGCACTCAAATAATGGCCATATTATTTATTTGCCATATTTTTTATTATTATTATGTAATAATAACGAACTGCTAATAAATTGAATTGACTTGAATTAATATTTAGTATTGATACAAAGTGCAATAACAACAAAATAATAGACAATGCAGATTCTCAATTCATATTCAATCCAGTTATTGGACTTTTAGCTTTTTATTAATGGTAGGTACATATAACAATAATTATTTATGAAACATAATCCCATGCCAATATCAAAATGATGTAGGCCTACATAGGCACACGTCTTAATTTATAAACATGTTTGTTTTAATGGCAGTCGACATCGAAAATCTGACTCATCAGCGCACTGTGTTTTGGTAAGCCCTACAGACTGAATTAAATATTAAATCAGCAGCTTAGTTATTTTGATTGTTACATCGAAAATTAGTATTTGAAACAAAACAAAATTACTGATTGTGTACTGTGTTAACTTTTGTTTTTATATTTATAAATGCATTAAGTACTTTTTGGGGGAACTCAGGTTATTATATAGGATGTGATATTTTGTCTTATGGCTTGATTTTGTTGAGCCTCTGAAATAGTAACAGCTAGAGAATCTGTTTATCGTTATCGTGAGGTTCGATAATTTTAGCAGGTGGTATGGTATGGTATGGTATGGGTTTGGTTTATTACGTATTTTTAAGGTTTTAATAATATCTGGTCTGACTTTTAATTACATTTGAGTAGGGATTAGTTTAGTCGGGGGTATGTTAGTTAGTTTAATATGTTTACTGAAACGGATTTAAAGGCATTGATTGCTTATTCGTCTGTTGCTCACATGGGGGTTGTTTTAGGGGGATTAAAGACTTTAACTTATTGAGAATTTTGTGGTTCTTTTATTCTTTTAATTGCTCATGGTTTTGGTTTATGTTCATTTGGTTCATTTTGTTTAGCAAATATTTCTTATGAGCGACTCGGGAGTCGGAGACTTTTAGTTAATCGTGGGACGTGGGTTAATAAATGTTATGCCTAACTTTATGGTGATTTTTATTAATTCTCTTGTAATATGGCAGCTCCTCCTTCTTTAAATTTATGAAGTGAGATTAGCTTATTGAATAGATTAGTAGGGTGAACTTGAGTAAGTATAGTTATATTGTGATTCTTATCTTTTTTTAGAGCTGCTTATAATTTCTTTTTATATTCATATAGCCATTGATTAAAGAAGGCTCCTTCTTTAATCAATGATATAGCCAACATAGGATAATTTATTGTTGTTTTATTTATTATATAATATTGAAACAACCGAACGCAACACAACTTATCACCATATTCGCAGTTCCGTCGCAAAATCGTAACTAGTAACGCATTCAAAACCGGGCTTCGCGCATGCTGTCACCTGAAAGCGTCCAGTCCCAACATGGCGGCCACGCGCCGGGCGGCCGGCGGATTTGCTTCAACTTTCGTGACGCACCCCCCCTCCAGCCATCTAATACAACCTCCTTGGGTTCGGCGAGGCGGCGAGCTGACAGTTCTGCCACTGACAGCTTCCCCTCCTCACCTCACGATGACGTCACAACCAAAAGTGCGCGTACTTAAGTCTTTATGCGGGAAATCAAAACCCAGGAACTTTGAACATGCATAGAATCCACAGATTCTATTTTTTATATTTTATTTTAATTGCAATGTTTATTAAATTGAATATTCTAAATTACTAAATACGTGTAAGATATATTTGAAACCAAGGACTGTTCCCTATAGCCTTAAATGAAAGAGGAACTAGAATGATTTTTTTGAGGACAGGACACTAGCTCCTCTTTGGCCATTACATGCAAGTTTTGGGTCTATAAGAAAAGTCAAGTTCTAGGCGCAATAGCTATGATTTTTTTAATTGTTTAAACCACTCCAATACTCTGATTTGTACTATGTGACAAAATAAATCGAAAATCGAACAATATTTCATGAAATTGTTTGCCCTTATACTCGTAGCGTAGATAAAAAATTATAACAATACTAATAAAGGTGTGTTTAAACTATAGCTCAAAGTTAAGTAGGTATTGCACCTATAACTTTACTTTTCTTATTGACCCGAAATTTGCATATAATGGCCAAACGGGAGCTACTGTCATGTCCAAATAAATTTGTCTTTTTTAATTTTTTATTCGAGTTCCTCTTTCATTCAATCAACTTTCAGTCATATTCCTTTGCCTTTTAAAATTGTAAAGGAAGCAGGAAGTAGCCACTAGACTAGACGAACAACACCTATTCATCACCATCAAGAGAGGTGTACATTGTCTCTCTTAGGTGATCAAGATACAACTCTATAAATAAAAAAATCACATGCATAGGTTTGAAACCAATGCTTATAAAATACTAGATTATGTGTAATTAAATACATTTCATACTGTTGTTGTGACCCTTTGGAACAGTTCATAGTCGTGTTTGCCGCAACACGAGGCTCCCAATCAGTGTTATCACTGACACTTTGACCTCTGAGCTTATATCCTCACTCCACCCAGGGACTTTCATCTTGAGATGAACTTTGCAACTGAGTCGACTCGGCGAGTGTGGATTGGCCTAATTACAACACGTCGTGGCTGGACCGCGTGTTGGGTGTTTGCTATTGGACGACGGACATCGTGTGATTCTCTTCCTTCAAGTGTTGCTCACGGCTGGTTATAAAGCGACGACTGAAATCTCTCCCATCATTCTCAGCCCAGAGCTTCGTCATCTCATCCATGGTCTCTCTGTCAACAATGTCCAAGGTGTTGTGTGCACTGCTTTTGATGGCAGGCCTCCAGGTCGCAGGTGAGTAACTCCTTCTGTTCCATTTTAAATTTCTGATTATTGCATTAAAATTAAATATTACAATTCTAGCTACGGAAGTGATTCCCGTATAACAAAATCGAGATCTAAATATAATTTTTCAATTTTACAATTTCTCAAATTTGGTACATGAACTCATTTTCAAAGGAAACCTTATTAAATATGCATAAAGTGTGTTGTGTTGAAGTTTTATCATTTCCATAAACACACCATTTTCATGTCAATATATTAATATATATTTTTGGAAATTATATTATAGAAGGATTTAAATGTTTCAGAATGACAGGTTTATCAGCACAGGTCCACTGCAAGATCATGCTGTTGTCCTGTAGTGTTGTTGCACAAAGCGGTCATAAGTCCGATTGAGAAAACCGACACCCGGGTTCAATACTTACCTCAAGTTGTATATTTAGCTCTAGATGTGTTAATTAATATAATTGTCATATATTGACATTGTCATCATCTGGTTAAGTCTAGGAATAAGCCCTCCCTGTATTGGTGTTCTGTGGAAATGCATCAGATTCCTTGCAGTGCTGTGCCATGAATTCAGAACTCGTAATAATTGAAACATTTCACAAGTTGGTTAGACGCAGGATCGGTTGGGTAGTGTTTATATGTCCGCCCGGCCAGTGGAGTACCCTAGTTCAATCAAGTGAAGTAAGTGTGGACAAACATCTGTCTCACAACCTCTGATGTCTTGTCTCTAGGTGTCACGTCCTTCAACCTCAACATCAGGCCTGAGACCGTTCGTGTTCCCTTAACCGCCCAGTCTGTCTCATTCACATGCTCAGCTGACGTGGCCCTCACCGGGTGTCAGGTCAGGTGGTGGTACGACACCTTAGACAAGGCAGGTCCGCTGCTGGAGCTGAGCCAGGGGCCCCAGTCCCAGGCCGACCCTACCCACCTGAACAGATACCTAACCGGCTACAGCTACAGCGGCCGGGGTCTGGAGGCCGGGGACTGTGGGGTCTCACTGCAGTTCGAGTTTGAAACAAATTGTCTGGTCACCTGTCGCGTCCGAACCGAGGGCGGAGGCTGGAAGTATGTTTGGGCCGACTTGAAGGCTTGGGGTGAGTTGAACACAGTCTTCACACTGTATAATATCTGTAACAACACTGGTTCTGAGACACGTCCACCCACCCTCACAACCTAGGAAACCTCAACCACGTTACAGTAGAGACAGAGTGCGGGAGTCGAGTTGATATTATTCGGAAAACACATATTGCACAGACACGGCCTCAAACAGACAAGTTAAAACGCATAAAGTAATTATTTCTAAAGTGGTAACAACTGGTTTATCCCGGCACTGGTTTCACGTTATTTTTAACCGTTCGTGTTGCACATACCGTCCGAGGTGTTTTTAGATATTACATCAACCGAAATAATAATAATAATAATAATTATTATAATAATAATAATAATAATAATAATAATAATAATAATAATAATAATAATAATAATAATAATAATAATAATAATTTTTGTGTGAATCCTGCC
Source organism: Sweltsa coloradensis (assembly GCA_024449915.1). Classification (NCBI taxonomy): domain Eukaryota; kingdom Metazoa; phylum Arthropoda; class Insecta; order Plecoptera; family Chloroperlidae; genus Sweltsa; species Sweltsa coloradensis. The sequence goes on along the minus strand of JAMZAV010000694.1, from coordinate 89,888 downwards.
CAGGATGCATTGCATGCCCCTCTTCAGGTGTCTAACTAGGTATGTTGCTGATAGAACAATTGTGAAGGGATGTGTGAGGGCTGTTTAAGAGGACTCAATCCATTGCATTCTCATTAACGACTGAAGAAAACCTCGAAAAATACCTTCAGTCAGGGTTGCTGGTCTCGACGGGATTGAATCTGGGTACCTCCCAAACAAGAGCCGCTCTCGAGCGAAACCCTCCAGCCAACAATGTCGGTGAACCTAGATTTGACATGGCAAAAACAGTTTTTTGATCGGCTACACCAATAATGGTCGGATTGAAAAACTTTTTTCTCCACATCGTCGGTCCCGATAAGAGAAAATGATTTGGAACAAAATAGAAGAAAAATAATTTTTGCTAACTTTTAGGCTCAAGTTAGGCTTAAAAGCGATTTTTACTATGTCAAATTTAAGGGTTTTGTCCAAGCGCAAAACAGTTGGCACTAATGTGTTCAGATGGATATTACCGTATCAAAAAGCTCCTCTGATGGGGGGCCCGGTGACACGAAAGGCTTAGAATTTGGTGAAAATGGTACCGCTTTGAACCAGTTTAAGAGAAAATTTTTCCACGTTTTAAATAGATTTTCCGATTGTCTTTCGGTGTAGTAGACGGTAGATGTTTTTCTTGTATCGCCTCACCTGCATTAATTCTGTACTTGGCGAGATACCCCACACACAACGTGCTGCAGGTGCTCCTCATCCCTCTCGGCTGGGTATTTGATTTGTTGTTGTTTTTGTAGTTGTTGTTGTTGATGATGATGAGCCAGAAAGTGAGCCAAGCAACAAGTGTTTAAACTCCGCCCCCTCTCACTCTGATATCAACGAGAAGGTTTGCTGGTCCGACATGGTTGGCTGGAGTTGAACACTAGACAGTCTTGACCCAGTCTTGTCTGAGTGAACACTAAATGTGTTTCTCCCTCTTTACAGCCTTTCGCGACCCCCTCCCCACTACCCTGACAACTCAGAGAGAGCTGGTCGTACTCCCGGGCGGGGAGGCGAAGTTCATGTTGAAGGCGGGGAGGCCGCTGGATTCGTGCGTCTTCTTCAAGACGGGCCCGCGTGGAAGACGCGACTTCTCCCAGGGAGCCGAGTCTTACCGCAGCACTGGCCGGCATCTCTACCTCGGGGCCGGTCTGCAGAGCGGCGAGTGTGGCCTCCTGCTAACCAACATCGTTGAGGCGGACAATGGACCGGTCACGGGTTGGATTGAATCTGCCACAGGGAATCAGCACGACTCCAGAAGCAGTGTGCTCGTCGTGGCACGTGAGTCAAAGTGTATTACTTGTAATTTGAGCGCCAGGTTGCCAAGCGTGCCAACTGAGAGGGCAGATGCAAATTTTTATAAAAGTTCTGTAAATTTTTCCACATACGATCCCCACCCCCCATCCCCCCAACTCACATATTATAACCACTGATTAATCGGAAAGAAGGGTAATCGTTTTGCAGCATGCATTGCAAGTTGATGATTCATATTTTCATTTACAAAGTAGACATACATATTTCAGATGTATGTTCAGATGTTCATTATTTTGATTAACAATTCTAAAATAGGGTACGAAATCACTATTTAATTTTGTATTCCACTTATAGCATTCACTTGGGTACACTGGTATTAAAGACAAACAAACAAAATTGGATTGTTATTTTTAAAACTTTTAGACTGATCAAACATAGGTAAATGTTTTTAACCAACGAAGTTCAACACAAAAAAAAACCTGTTTCATTTGTTTGAAAATAAGAAATGCCTTGTTACAAGTTGTTATTTTAATTTAAGTTTTAAGTTTAGTACAGTTAAATTTAACAATGATTAAAACTCTTTAGTGGATATAATTATAAACTCTGTAATATTTAACCAGAACAACGTTTCGCAAGAAAAAAACTTCATGCAGGTTATTTTAACAATCAAAAAAATCAAATTATCAAAAACATAAAAACAAACAAAGATAATTAGCCAAGGTAGTCAAGGACTCATATTTTTCACACATGGAAGTTTATCGAAACAAGGCGATATGAACGAAATGGCTTATTTCCTATTTCCTAAGTAGGTACATATAAGTTCGATTTTATGCAACCTCGACGTTTGCCGAAATAACCATGTTGGAAGAAAATGAATCTGAAAGAAACAGCGCTTATATAACATTAAAAGACACTTGCGAAAGTCAGCCGAGCCCTACCTATTTTCCTACTATGCGGATTCCTTTAGTAAATAGGAAAAACTAAAAGCAGTTTTGTTGTGTTGAGGTGGTTTTTCGTTTTCTGATGTACCCGTGGCTCTTGTCTCTCGCTCGCCGGCCGTGCAATAAACACGTTCATTGGACATGCTAAACGTTAACTGATTTTAAACCCACCGATCCATGCCTAGCTGTCCTAGGCCTACGTAGTCTACACTCTACACAGTAGAGTGACACAGCTGTACACAACTACCGTAACTAAAGTATGTGTAAGGACACAACTGTAGCCTTTTTTCTCTAAACCTTTAGCACATAAGTTCCTCAGTGTGATTTTACAGTCATACCATGTGATGCTTCAGGTCGGCCCACTGCACCAACTCTGAGATTGGTGCGCACTGGAAACAACGTTACGGCCACCTGTGAGGTGCAGGAGAGTCGACCTGTCGCCAATATGTCCTGGTTTCTGGGCGACGCGGTCATCCTCAAGGACGTTATCACTCACGCCACAGCTCAGGACGAGTGGAGGTGGCCCTGGACGACGGGGGCTATCAAGCAGACTCTCACACTACAGTTGCAGCCTCTACATCACGGCTTGGACTTGGAGTGCGTGGTCTCCCACGTCGCCTTGGCGCAGCCGCTGATTGCTAGTGTTCCAATACCGTTTACAGGTGAGCTATGCACACCAATATGAAATGCTCTCTTCATCAAATAAAAACCTTCAAGATTTGAAACCTTAACTTGAGCTTGAAAGGTCCGGGCCATGCAACTGATTAATAGCTTACAAACGTGAGGATTTTAGTACAAGAAATGATTGGTGGTACAAACTTGCATGTACCTCGAGCGGGGATAATGCATGGTCACACTTTTTACAAGCAAAGACCTCGTAGTCCACTAAACATACGACTTTAAAGTTTAGGTATTCACTAAACAGGGACAAATTAAAGTTGTATTATTATTAATTGCTATACAGACAAAGATAAAATATTCCCTAGTAATAAATTATATCATTGTTCATTCAGTTAACCAAGCTTTAACTTTCCAAATATGAGAAATAACATTTTAAATCAAGAATTTGCTAGTGCTGTTCGGTTTCAAGGCAATTGGAATGCACATTGGTATCACACGAGGTATACTTCACTCCCCTTTTAATCGCCAAATGGTATATATCACAATTAATACATAGTTTATTCACAGCAAACCAACTAACCAATGTTGCTCACTCGCCTCCATCTTGAACTACGCGTACTGTATATCATAGTTTGATTCTTTTTCAACAATCACGTAAAAATATGATAATGATGCCTTAACCGTTCACCAGTAAAAAGCAAGAAAAAAACCCTCACCAGAACATAAAAAAGTCGTCTCCGCGCACACTTGAAAAACCATATTGTTATACATTTCGAAGCGATAGATTTTATTTGAAAATGTTACACTTTTCTGAATTTTTTACAATATCATGCAAGTTATTAAACTAAAACGAAACACGGTATGTCCCCTAAGAAGGTTTCTGTCCCCAGACTGTGGGCAGCGCAAAATCTACACAGGCCAGCCGCTTATCTCCGGGGGCCACGACGGACAGGTTGGGGAGTTCCCCTGGCATGTTGGGATCTACGAGGTTAAATCCGGCACTGGAACAACACAGATCTGCGGCGGAACCCTCATCAAACCCGAAGTTGTTGTCTCTGGTAAGATTCACACAATGAGGAGGAGCGAGTTTAAATGATTGATTCGGTTAAAATGTACTCTACAAGACTACACCACTATTACACGAAGATACAATATATCTAACAAAGTGTTTTGTGTTAATTTCAGCCGCGCACTGCTTCTGGAGCAATTCAGGAAATAGAAAAAAGCCTGCGAGTCTGTACAAGGTTGCTGCCGGCAAGCACCTCCGAGCCTGGGAGGACACCAACCCTAGCGTGCAGAAGAGGGACGTCGCCGAGGTTGTGGTACACCGGTTGTACCGAGGATTTAACACGAATTTCTCCCCCGACATCGCCATCCTGCGTCTGAAGTCCCCGTTCGACATCCATCAGGAGATTCACCTGATCTGCGTGGATTGGGACAACACTCTAGAGGGAGGCCAACAGCTCAGAGATGGATCTGCCGGCGTTGTAAGTAGGCTTTGTATATACTCGTCAAGTGCTCGCTCAATTTGATGTACATACACAGTCTAAGAACCTGAAGCCGAATCGGCTTCGTATCTTAGAGACAACGTCACAAGTAATTTAATCGTGTTGTACTTACACTACAAATAACTTTTCACCTGGCGATGATGATTGCAGATCATTTTGTAATTACATTATTATTCAACGCTTTTATTAATTTGGGTTGAGGATAAATTTGTCTTCTAATCTTTCTATCTAAAAACACCAACACAAAACATACTGTACATTAAGCAACGAACGCAACGCAATAAAGATAAAAATGCCACTAATAATCTATCATTTAAAATATACTATTTGTTTCATGTATGCAGATACACATATTGTTGGTAAATATACAATATATTCAACACTACATTCATAGTGGTGAATTTATCACTACCAATGTAGATTCAAATAATAGGTTCATTAACTCCTAGATAGAGACAGGTTTTAGTAATTGCGAACTCACTACTTAATCTCTATCTGAACGAGGGTGTCATACTTCGTTGACTTAAAAACTCCAATGGTAACGAGTTGCATACATAGCCACTTCTTTAATTATACTGGGAGGACGATATGTAAGATGCGTGTCCTTGTTTCAGGTGGCTGGCTGGGGCTTCACCGAGGAGGGAGTACAGAGTGACTCCCTCAAGTACGTGGAGCTGCTATTTGTGCAATCAGAAATTTGTTTGGACACACTTCCACCCGAACAACAGCCACTGTTAACAGAGGGAAAGTTTTGTGCTGGTTTTCTGAACGAGAGTAGGAGCGTCTGTCGTGGCGACTCGGGTGGGGGCCTGGTGTTCCTTCACGGTAGCCATTACTATCTTGGCGGCGTCACCAGCATCGCCTTCAAGAACTTTGCAGACGCTTCCATCTGCTACTCCCAACATTACACGGCATTTACCAATTTTTTCCAATACATAAGTTGGATTCGAGGCAATCTGGTGTAGAAAATTAATGAACCTGGCATGTTTTTTATTTTTATTTATACAGATGTTACACCAATACAATGTTTTATGGTTTTACACACTACTTTACAAAGGGGACCTTTTAGTACCGTATTGGTATCGGTTTACATTAAAAGTTGTATTCACATTTTAATTTCCACTTTAGATTGAACGTAGGTAGTGTATAGGGATTGAAAGTTTTTTTTAAATAAAATATAACTGAAAATAATTTTTTTTAAATCAACTTATTTGCCATAGGGACACTTTTCAACGCTAGTCTACACCCTATCTTGAGCACCCTGTTATTAGTTAAACTTCATACTTAGAATTCGTGAATATAATATCGTTTCGTATAAAATAAACTTACACTACAAAAATCGGTAAACCAGTTTCTATAAATTATTAAGCGAGCGAAGCGAGCGTTTCCATTTGACTCTGCCGGAAAAATTAGTCACTGGTTTTGTTTTTTTTGTTTGTTTGTTTGTTTGTTTTTTTTTGTTTGTATGTCTCGCCATAACGTTCGAACGGAGGCTCGGATCGAGTTGAAATTTTGACCATCCGCAAGCTTCGTTCTCGATTGAATGCCATTAGTTTTGTGCAAAATCGTTCAAAAAGTTAAAAAGTTACATTAAAGTTAATCGAAAGTTTTTTTTTCAAACTAAACGGCGACAAAATCTGAGATAGCCAAATCATTTAGAATGTCCGTCCGGTCACGAATATGTTAATTTTATTTTGATCCGATAAGTAGTGTAGATGGAAATTACATTATAACAAAAGTAACGTTGCCATGGCAACGAAAAGACGCGCGAAGTTTCTAATGCACTGCCATCTAGAAGTAATCAAAATACTTTCGAGGAAGCAGTCTATTATTTGTCACCAAAGAGTTTAAATAGTTTTCCCAAAGAGTCAAGGTCCTCTAGATGGCGGTGGATTTTATTCACAAAGTAAAGGTTTACACACGGGTTTACCCAAATACCTTGGTAATAATAAATAATATTGGAAACATGGCCCTGTGGACAGCGAACGTCGCAAATTTTAAAATTAAAAAAAATGTGCAATGTGGGTCTAGCTATATAGCACGTGCTCGCTTATCAACGCGTCCAACTGAGCGTTTCCTAGTTAAGAACTCTTTTATATCACTCGGTAAAAATAAAAAAATAAACAATAATTACATAATAGGTCACTCAGTGGTGTACACTAGCGCTGTAGAGCGCTCTGGTGGCTGACAGGATAACCATCAGCACTGCGCAGCCAATAGATACAGATACCCACAAGCCCACTCTCTTCCTCGCACGTATAGTCTCTCTGAAGAAATGTTGAACTATGTAGGAGGCAGTGCTACTGCTATTTATTATCAATGGGGTCTTTAAACATAACATATTGGTAAATAGAAATGCTTTGCCATAATAATATTATAATTGTTGCATGCTAGATGTGTGTGTTTCGTGAATATTACGTTATCCACAACATATAATTTACACCAGTGTAGTGGTCAACTCATTCTAAAGTGAATAATGAATTTTAATAAAGTACGCAAAACACTTCACTTCATGTGCCCCTTATTATTTTGTGCTCACATTAATTGTTGTTGCTTCAGAGAGAAGGATGTATATTTTCTTATTTTCTTCACTTATTGCTCTTAAAGGGGCATTCACCCGCTAAACTCAAAAAATGTATTTCTGTATCAACATGAATTATGTATTCGTTATGAATTTAGAAATCAACAGAAAAATTATTGGGTCCACCATGACCCGGGAAAAAAATGTCGAACTTGGTATTTTTCGAGCTAGGTTTCATCGTCAAATATCTCCCATAAGAAATAACATGGGGACGATCTTTAAGCCCCGTGACCTTGGAGGATTTTGATCGAAAAAAAATGCTGGCCATTATTGACGTACTCAACAGCCTTTTATGTAAATCCTCTCTATTTTGTTTAGTAATTTTGGCAAGTGGTTCAGTCAAAATAATATTTTCACCAAAATATTATGTCGGTCTTGTAGTGTGGCTCGTTGGTCTTGTGGTTAGCGTATCTGCTTCCAATGCAGAAGGTCCAGGGTTCGATTCCCGCTAAAGTCAGTAGTTTTTTAACTTCTGATTTGGACTGAAGTCCATCAGTTTTTGTCTTAGGAGTTTGTAAACGGTGACTTTGGAGCCGTCCTAGCAACGAAGCACATAGTAAATTCAGAGTTGTTCTGAATCGGCCTTGTTGATTCTGGCGTTGATTCGCGGGTGTTCGCACTGTCCATACCACTGATTGCTATATTTTCTATTCAAAATATCGATCTTTGGTTATCGCTCACTCGCCGATTGCGCCGGGGCCTACATGGTTGGTTTGGTCGCTTTGATTTAAAGTCCTCCACTAAAAATCAGTTATATAACTGAGTGGATAGACTGTAAATACAATTTTAATTAAAATTTAAATTTATTTATTTTTTATTTATGCTGATTACCACGAAGGGGTGTGATTTTGGAATGCATCTTTTTTGCACGTTTGAGTGTATATATCTGCACAGTTTCAAGGCACGATGTTATAAAGGGCCATTTTAGATTGGTAGACTATGATGCTCTAGTATCTATGTGGAACAAAAAAGAAGCAAGTTTAAGCCGATTTAAGAAATTTCTCAAAACGCCAATTTTCGCAAATTTCACGATTAAAAATATATTAAAAAATTCGTGTAAAATCACAGTTACAAATATAATTTTTTTAACAGTTATTTGAGTGTAAAATTATGTTTAAGATTATGTGGAAAAAAATAATTTTGTGGGGTAGTAGCCCCTTTAAATTGTATCCATGGACTTAAGTTTTATGACATTTCAACGGACGTAGATTTAAGATAAAGCTACGTAGGGACTGCTCCCACAAGATCCTAGCACCCTTATTGTGATGGCGTCAGGGGGAGGGAGAGGGGAGTGTTTTCAGCCGCCTGCAGTGCTCAAATATAAATAACTAGAAATATACAGAAGAAATAAAAAGTTGTCAGCATGGTAGCAGGAGCGAAGTACTTCGTGGGACAGGGAGCAAGAACGGGGTGGTTGAAAGGCAGAGCCCCCTGAATGACAAAGTTATGGGCCGAATGCAACATCGAAATAATGTTGGTTTTTTACATTAGAAACTACTAAAACACCAAAAACAATTTGAACACTGATTCGACATGAAAATGTGTTCAAGGGGACAATGTTTTAGTTCTCAATATTTGAGGGGAGTGCTTTAGTTCTCAATATTTGTGGGGGCAGATGGAATGGAATTGAGTTTTTCCCGCAAAGCTTTTCACCTGTCGCGCCACCGTAGTATTACCTGCCACAGGAAATTGCGACACATACAAGGACTAAAAAGTTCCAGTGCTTCAGGACATGACAACATATCTGTTAAAACTATACAATATCTACAAAAAAATCATTGGTTTGCGGATGACAGCGGTCCTCTTCACTAGTAACTCTTGAGAAAACACACTTCTATTAGCATCCGCAGGGCTACAAAAATATATGAATGGTTACAAAATAACGTACTGACACCAAACCTATCAAAAACAGTATTTATTCCTTTCACTGCAGCCTTAGCAACCCTGTAATTCCATTGTAATCGTAAGATTCACACTAGAAATTGCAACATACCCAACGCATGAAAATGCTATAGTATGGAAAGAAAAACGTGTTCCAAGTATAGGTATACCAAAGGATTGTCACCTTAACTGGAAACACAAGACACATGTACAGCCGTGGACATAATTAAATCAAGAGGTCTGGAAGATACATCTTTCGCCGACATCGCGTGGTCAACTCTCTGTGCACGTGATTTGTATCGCCCTGTGAACTGCAACGATCGACGTAAACAAAAACATGGATGCAAGACGCCAAATGAAAATCACTATTCACCAGAGGAACTATCAAGTCTAGAAGAAATATAATATGGAACGTAAAGAGAGCATTATATATATCGATACCTAGGCCTAGGCATGGCATTAAGACTAGGCCTTAGTTCTTACCTTTGCGTTAGTTTCTAATTTATTTCAATTAATTCTATCTAAGCTGTCAACCAGTGGTTGTTAACCACAGTTTGTTTTCAGATTTTTGTTGTTGACCAAGAGTCATTCAAAGCATCCTAAATAATATTAATAACTTTAAAGTCTAGGGGGCTTCCATCGATCGATAATCCAGTTCACAAGGTGATACAAATCACGCACACAAAGAGTTGACCACGCGATGTCTGCGAAAGAGGTATCATCCAGACCTGTTGCTTTAATTATATCCACGGCTGTACATGATTTATAGACTCAGACACGAATTAAATACTCACACACGTAAGCTGGTATATTATGCACTTTTTTGCTCAAAGATACAATGTGGTATAAGTACTAGGATGGAGCGGCTTAAGGAACGTTCATCTGGAACCATTATAACCTAATCTAAAAATACCTAATAAAAATACTCACAAGAAAACCAATAACATTCTCCACCAATGAACTATTCATGAACAACAAATTAATGGACATTAGGCAAATGTAAACTGTGTCCCTAATGATCCACTTACATTCTCTCCCCATGACAAGACCTGAAGAAACTACTGATTGCATATCAACAAGAAGCAAGATAAATGAAAACTTGACAATTCCCAGGAAAACAAAGTATATTGGCCAACGACATGGGTACTTTCTCGGCCCCAACCTAAACTATTCAATGCCATCCCTGTGACCATACGTGCACACCATATACACTCTTTCAAACGCCAAATGAAAGAATGGGTGTTCCGGTGTTCCAAATAGGCAGAGAATAAATCTCAAATCCCTTCAGAAACAAATACGAACTGTGAAATGGCAATTTTAATGAGAATTAGAACAAACTAGTACACAGAGGTATACAGGCTCAACAGATCATTCATTCATAAACATTAATTTATGTTATGCTCTTGAAAGTAATTCTAAAGTGTAATGTAGGCTTCCAAGTAAGTCTATTTAGTTTAGTTTAATGTTACGTTATATTGTTAGTTAATAATTTCTAGATAAACCAAGAATGATATATCCTATCTTACAAAATCACAATCACAACATTATACACCAAGGTCAACTAGGATATAAAATAGACCTATAAAGTAATTTTAAAGCACAAGTTTGTATTTAATAATTCCTATAAAAGACAGATGATAATAATATTAATAATACTATAATTTATTAAATTGTTATCAAGATTTGAACACAAGAATGAAGATTCGCGTTCGGTGGTTTCTTCCGCTAAAGTTTGATTACTCCCTGATTTGCTGTTCCTGATTTTTGGCTAACCTCTTATTCGTTTGAGTGGAATCGTCTAATAAATCAGTTTTTTTTCTTTTCGTTTTTCTTTTCTTTTCTTTTTTCTTTCTTTTTTCTTTTTTCTTTTTTTTTCTACACCTTTTTTATATTTGATTCATTAATTAATTGCCCTTAATATCATTTTTATTTGTTATCAAAATTGTTGTGTTTTAATGCATTTTTGTTGTTACTATTTGAAATATTTACTAAACTGTAGTTCATTGTTGTGTCTGCATCTATTTAATAAGTTTTATTTAGTTGTCCTTCTTTGTAAATCAGTTTTATAACCGAAAAGGATAGACGTTAAATAAATAAAAATAAAAAATTAAAAAAATGATGTTAATCGTGCATGAATTAGTGTTTCAAATATTTTTGAGAATGATGCGGGCAGCGAGATTGGACAATAATTTTGTACATCATCAGTTTTCCCTTTCTTGAATACAGGCACAATCACTGAGTGCGTAAGTGCTGTTGGGAATTTCCCTTGTTCGAATGACATGTTTGTAATATATGCTAGACAGCTAGAGGATGCGAAATTTGTTTGGCTGACGTTTTGAGGATTGCACTTGGAATGGCATCTGGTCAACTTGAATATTGGTTTTAATTTTATCTTTGGACTTTTTTACTTCTCGTGGGTCGGTAGGAAATAAGAAAAATGAATTATTATTGGATGAGCGTAGCGAGCGAAGCGAAGATTCCATTTCCCTACACTGAAAAAAAACGGAATGTTTTTTTTCTTTTCTTTTTTTTCTTTTGTATTTTTTCTGTTTGTAAGCACGATTCTGGCTAAACCGATACTCCAATTGCGATTAAATTTTGTGGAGGCATTCGAAATCTCTGAACTTAGAACTGCCACGTTTTTGAGCGCAATCGAAAAATTATTGCTCATTAAAATCGCAATTTTACGATTTTTTCAATTTTTAAAAAATTACTTCGACTTAATGACACCTACATGTTTTATCCGATTGTAAAGATTTTTTCACAGAACCTTAATTTTATGAATTAATATGTACGTGTGAAATTTGAGCACAATCAAATAATTTTTTCTTATGAAAATCGCAATTTTACGATTTTTTTTATTTATTTTTAAAACATTCTTCGACTTTTAACACCTACATGCTTTATCCGAATGTAATTATTTTTACAAAGAACCTTATTTTATGAATTAATATATTGTTGTGAAATTTAAACGCGAATGAAAAATAATTTCTTATGAAAGTCGCAATTTTACGCTTTTTTGTTAAAAAAAAATCTTCGACTTAAACACCTACATGCTTTATTCGACTGTAATGATATTTTCACAGAACCTAAATTTTATGTGAAATTTGAGTGCAATCGAAAAATAATTTCTCATGAAAATCGCAATTTAACGCTTTTTTTCGTTTAAAAAAACATACGCTCATCCAACAACGCGCCTGATTTTTTTTTAAATTTTATCGTGGGAAACCTGTTATAGGGTGCAATTAGCCCCTCTTCAGGTGAACTAGGTATGTGCGGATAGGATATTGTGAAGGGATGTCCGAGGGCTGTTTAAGAGGACTCAATCCCTTGCATTCGCCTTAACGACTGAGGAAAACCTCGGAAAAAACCTTCAGTCAGGATTGCCGGTCTCGACGGGATTCGAACCCGGGACCTCCCGAATCAGAGTCGAGCGCTTAGCGCCCGAGCCAACACTGTCGGCGCGCCTGAAAAAGCGTTTGCGAAGCTTCCTAGTTACTGAAATGGGCTTCGTTGTGGTCTGAGTTAGTGGGCGGTTGGGTATGTATAGCTAGACATTTTTAAAGAAATTATTAAAGTGATTCGCTGTGGTATACGGGTTTTCAGTATGTTCTCAGTTTATCGATCAACATATCATTTGGAAGAGCTAATTACTAATTTATACATACATTTAAATAAAATACATCGTTCTTGTTTGTCACATTTGTTATGGATAAAAGGTGACTATATTTTGAAAGTTACAATCCGGGATGATAAATGAAATTTTCTGGAGCCCTTCAAAATCTTTGAACTTAGAACTGCCACGTTTTTGAACGCAATCGAATAATTATTTCTTGTGAAAATCGCAATTATACGATTTTTTTCGATTTTAAAATCAATTCTTCGACTTATAACACCTACATGCTTAATCAGATTGTAATTATTTTTTTTACAGAACCTTTATTTTATGAATTGGTATATTTGTGTAAAATTTGAGCGTTATCGATAATTATTTCTCATGAAAATCGCAATTTTACGCTTTTTTTTCGATTTTTAAAAATTTAAAAAAATTAAAAATTAAAAAAAAATTTACGCTCATCCAACAACGCGCCTGAAAAAGCATTTGCAAAGCTTCCTAGTAAAAGATATATTTGCGTCAAATGCCCTGAAAATAGCTTTTTGACATAAAAATATGAATTAAATATGGTTGTAATGCGTACATTTTTGTAGTCATAAAATCTTTATCTAGTGGTTCAAAAATGATAGTACACAACCAAATACAAACATTCAGCAGATAGTAATGTATTGATGAGGGCATCATACTAATGAAGGCCTAATCAATTCGAATAAGATAATAAAAATGCATTTATATTGTACAATATGGATGGTTAAACTTTTAATACACTTTGTCTTTACAACGAAATAATAAGTGTGTATGTAATTAGATGAGCGTAGCGAGCAAAGCGAAGATTCCATTTCACTACACTGGAGGAAAAATCCGGAATGTTGTTTTTTTCATTTTTCTTTTTGTGTTTATGTGTGTTTGTTAACACGATTCCGGATAAACCGATACACCCATTGCGATAAAATTTTCTGAAGACCTTTAAATTTTAACTTAGAACTGCCACGTACGAAAAATCGATCGAAAATTTATTTCTAATGAAAATCGCAATTTCACGATTTTTTTGGATTTTTAAAAATTTTCTTCGACTTATAACGTCTACATGCTTTATTCTATTGTAATTATTTTTTCAAAGAACCTTTATTTTATGAATTGATATATTCGTGTGAAATATGAGCGTAATTAAAAAATTATTTCCCATGAAAATCGCAATTTTACGATTTTTTAAAAATTGTTAACATTTCTTCGACTTATATCACCTACATGCTTTATCCGATTGTAATGATTTTATCACAGCATCTTAATTTTATGAATTTTTATATTTGTGTAAAATTTGAGCGCAATCAAAAAATTTATTCTCATCGTAATCGCAATTTTACGATTTTTTTCGAGTTTTGTGTGATTGTTAGCACGATTCCGGTTAAATCGATACTCCAATTGCAAAGAAATTTTCTGGAGCCCTTTTAAATCTTTTGACTTAGAACTGCCACGTTTTTGAACGCAATCGAATAATTATTTCTTGTAAAAATCGCAATTTAACGATTTTTTTCTATTTTAAAAACAATTCTTCGACTTATAACACCTACATGCTTTATCCGATTGTAATTATTTTTTCACAGAACCTTTATTTTATGAATTAAAATATTCGTGTAAAATTTGAGCGTAATCAAAAACTTATTTCTCAGGAAAATCGCAATTTTATGAATTTTAAGTTTTTTTTACATTTCTTTGACTTGTAACACCTACATGCTCTATACGATTGTGATGATTTTTCTACAGAACCTTTATTTTATGAATTAATATATTCGTATTAAATTTGAGCGTAATCGAAAAAATATTTCTCGTGAAAATTGCAATTTTACTCTTTTTTCGTTTTTAAAACATTACGCTCATCCAACAACGCGCCTGAAAAAGCGTTTGCGAAGCTTCCTAGCAATTGGATGAGCAAAGCGAAGACTTCAATTTCACTGACCCCCTGTTTTACGCACTCTACCGGGCAAACGGCATATGCGATCTTGATGAAAATTAGAGGGGACCTTCGAAATCTCTGATCATTAGACCTGCCACGTTTTTGGATACAATCGAAGAAATATTTCTCATGAATATCGTACTTTTACGATTTTTTTCGATTTTTAGTGCGATATTTTCGTGACATTTAGGCCGATTCTGACCAAACGGGTGGGGCTACAACGTTCATATTTTACATGGACATTAAGGTAATAGTGATGTATTGCTTTATAAAGAAAAAAGTTGAAAAAGTTACCCAGAACCCATAGAATAAGGGTTTTAATATGAGTTTTTTTAGGTTTATAATAACAATTAACTAGGAAGCTTCGCAAACGCTTTTTCAGGCGCTTTGTTGGATGAGCGTATGTTTTTTTTAAACGAAAAAAGCGTAAAATTGCGATTTTCATGAGAAATTATTTTTTGATCGAGCTCAAATTTCACAACAATCTAAAAATTCATGACATTAAGGTTCTGTGAAAAAATTAATCACAATTGAATAAAGCATGTAGGAAGTCGAAGAATGTTTTAAAAATTTAAAAAAATCGTTAAATTGCGGTTTTCATAAGAAATAAAAATTCGATTGCGCTTAAATTTCACACGAATATATTAATTCATAAAATTAAGGTTCTGTGAAAAAAATCATTAAATCGGATAAAGAATGTAGGTGTTATAAGTCGAAGATTTTTTTTTTTTATCCAAAAATATCGTAAAATTGCAATTTTAATGAGAAATAATTTTTCGATTGCGCTCAATAAGGTGGCAGTTCTAAGTTTAGAGATTTCAAAGGTCTCCAAAAAATTTTATTGCAATTGGAGTATTGGTTTAGCCGGAATCGTGTTAACAAACACACAAAAATACAAACAGAAAAAATAAGAAAAACGAAAAATAATCATAAAATTGCTTTTTTCATGAGAAATAATCTTTCGATTGCGCTCAAAAACGTGGCAGTTCTAAGTCCCGAGATTTTAAAGGCCTCCAGAAACTTTTATCGAAATTGGAGTATCGGTTTAGCTGGAATCGTGTTAACAAACCCACAAAAATACAAACAGAAAAAAACAAGAAAATCGAAAAAAATCGTTAAATTGCTATTTTTATGAGAACTAATTTTTCGAGCGATTTTTCCCACGTGGCAGTTCTAAGGTTCAGAGATTTAAAAGGTCTCCAGAAAATTTCATTGCAATTGGAGTATCGGTTTAGCCGAAATCGTGCTAAGAAACAGACAAAAATACAAAAAAAAGAAAAAAAAAGAAAAAAAAGAAAAAAACATTCCGGATTTTTTTCTCCAGTGTAGTGAAATGGAATCTTCGCTTCGCTCGCTACGCTCATCCAACAAGTAACAATAGAAACTTGAGAACAATCGCCTACAATGCATTCAAAAAGAACTTGCAAAGGTAAAGTGGTCCCACGCAAACTAAAACTTACAAAAATCTCATCCATCAACGCGACTAAAAAAAGCGTTCTCGAAGCGGCCTAGTAAAAATAATAAAACTCAAATTTGGCATCCATATTGATTCCTGATCAACCTTGACTTTAAAAAATAAAAAACAAAAATGAATGATCATACTCACGTCTCATAATTTGTAAAGGGTAGCGGGCCAATAAGAATGAAGGCTCCAATAACTTAGGATACTTCCCAGCATTATCATTAGCTTGGTATCAATATCAAACTCTTTATCATATATTTTGTATCGATGACTTAAGCCTAGATGGATAGAAGTAGAATTATATAGATATTTTATTTCCACAATACATTATCAACAGTACAATATTGGTAGCCCTACATACTACCATTAGCTTAGACACACAATCATAATACCCGTGTTTTAGCTAAGCTTATGGAAAGATAATCTTGAATTCGAATTCATCCGTTTCATATTGCTAATTGTCGTAGGAAGTGGTAGTTTATTCATTTGACTAATACCATGTCTCCACTAGCTACTTAAAGGGGTATTTAACCGCTAAACTCAAAAAATATATTTCATTCAGGCTAACTAGTAATGAATTTAGCAATTAACAGAAAAATTATTGGGACCACCATGACCTCCCAAAAATTGTCAAACATGACATTTTTAGAGCTAGGTCCCATCGGCAAAAATCTCCCATAAGAAATAACATGGGGGCGAACTTTATGCCCCGTGACCTTGGAGGATTTTGATCAAAAAAAATATTGGCCATTATTGACGTACTCGACAGCCTTTTCTGTAAATTCTTTATATTTTGTTTTGTAATTTGGGTAAGTAGTTCGGTCAAAATATGCTGATTACCAAGATGGGGTGTGATTTTGGAATGCATATTTTTGCGTGTTTGAGGGTATATTTGGGCACAGTTTCAAGATACGATGTTATAAAGGGGCATTTTAGACTGGTACTATGCTCTAGTATCTATGTGGGCCAAAAATGAAGCAGGTTAAAGCCGATTTAGGAAATTTTCCAAAACACCGATTTTCGCCATTTCTGGATCAAAAAAATAAAAAATTCGTGTTAAATCACAGTTACAAGATATAATTTTTTAAACGGTCATTTAAGTGTAGTATTGTGCTATAGATCACGTGGTAAAAAATAATTTTTTGTTTTTTTTAGCCCCTTTAAGTATGAGACTTAAGTAGGCTTACCTACTTAAGTATCGTCCACACGGAAAACCCCGGGTACTTAAGTAGGTAAGCTATAAAACTAAACTAAACTAAACTAAGCTTTTAAGTATAAACTTAAGTTGCTAGTGGAGTCATGGTATTATACATGGTACGGCCCGCTTTGACCATACTCCATTATGACACTTCCTCTTGAGAAAGAGGCCTATTCGGTAGTCTCGCGCTGCAAGAATAGTTGCCCACCGCACCAGCGGTAAGTCTTAAAAAAACGGCCTATCTTTAGCCGAATACTGACTGTAAATAAATTCATTGTCGATGACAAGAGGTAACTTAAACTGTTGTGTCGAATTCGAGACAAATGGATGTCGCAAAAGCTTTTTCCGGCACCCTGGACGAGTGGAAGAAAACTCAAATGTGACTATAAAATTCGTTAGTTCAAGATTCAGGTTTTCATTTATCTTGCTGGCAAATATAAACAACATTCAATCAGCCTGTTACACCTTTGATCGCTCATCTGTCAACGTGACTTGTGAATTTATTTCGAATGGCACTGAACTTAAAATGACCGCGCACAAAGTTTGTTCGAAATATATCACAGCTTGTTTCCCGCCTGAACACATCTGTAGCAGGCTCTGGGCACAGGCCGCCTATTTTACTGAATTTCAAATTTCGAACGATTTCCTCCATTCCCTGTTGCAAGGACACTACTGCAAGACGTGTTTTAGTTACTGGTTGTTAAGTTATTGTTCAAGTGATTTATTGGTAAAAGTAATTTGTTGAAAAAGTGTTGTGTACTTTAAAATCAACATGTCATTTAAACGAAATCACTTCTCAACGATCCGAAGTTCAAGAATTAGTAAGCCTAAAACTTTACTTGTACTTTATTTCGGCCCGTCCTAGTCTAGGGCCTATAAGCATGCTTTTCTTTTAGCAATAATGCAAATATAAACAACATTCAATCAGCCTGTTACACCTTTGACAGCTCCTCTGTCAACGTGACTTGTGAATTTATTTCGAATGGCACTGAACTTAAAATGACCGCGCACAAAGTTTGTTCGAAATATATCACAGCTTGTTTCCCGCCTGAACAGTGAACACATCTGTAGCAGGCTGTGGACACAGGCCGCCTATTTTACTGAATTTCGAATTTCGAACGATTTCCTCCATTCCCTGTTGCAGGGACACTACTGCAAGACGTGTTTTAGTTACTGGTTGTTAAGTGATTGTTCAAAGTGATTTATTGGTAAAAGTAATTTGTTGAAAAAGTGTTGTGTACTTTAAAATCAACATGTCAATTAAACGAAATCACTTCTCAACGATCCGAAGTTCAAGAATTAGTAAGCCTACAACTTCACTTGTACTTTATTTCGGCCCGTCCTAGTCTAGGGCCTATAAGCATGCTTTTCTTTTAGCAATAATGCAAATGTAAACAACATTCAATCAGCCTGTTACACCTTTGACAGCTCCTCTGTCAACGTGACTTGTGAATTTATTTCGAATGGCACTGAACTTAAAATGACCACGCACAAAGTTTGTTCGAAATACATCACAGCTTGTTTCCCGCCTGAATACATCTGTAGCAGGCTGTGGACACAGGCCGCCTATTTTACTGAATTTCGAATTTCGAACGATTTCCTCCATTCCCTGTTGCAGGGACACTACTGCAAGACGTGTTTTAGTTACTGGTTGTTAAGTGATTGTTCAAGTGATTTATTGGTAAAAGTAATTTGTTGAAAAAGTGTTGTGTACTTTAAAATCAACATGTCAATTAAACGAAATCACTTCTCAACGATCCGAAGTTCAAGAATTAGTAAGCCTACAACTTCATTTGTACTTTATTTCGGCCTGTTCTAGTCTAGGGCCTATAAGCTATAAGCATGCTTTTCTTTTAGCAATAATGCAAATGTAAACAACATTCAATCAGCCTGTTACACCTTTGACAGCTCCTCTGTCAACGTGACTTGTGAATTTATTTCGAATGGCACTGAACTTAAAATGACCGCGCACAAAGTTTGTTCGAAATATATCACAGCTTGTTTCCCGCCTGAACAGTGAACACATCTGTAGCAGGCTGTGGACACAGGCCGCCTATTTTACTGAATTTCGAATTTCGAACGATTTCCTCCATTCCCTGTTGCAGGGACACTACTGCAAGACGTGTTTTAGTTACTGGTTGTTAAGTGATTGTTCAAGTGATTTATTGGTAATAGTAATTTGTTGAAAAAGTGTTGTGTACTTTAAAATCAACATGTCAATGAAACGAAATCACTTCTCAACGATCCGAAGTTCAAGAATTAGTAAGCCTACAACTTCACTTGTACTTTATTTCGGCCCGTCCTAGTCTAGGGCCTATAAGCATGCTTTTCTTTTAGCAATAATGCAAATATAAACAACATTCAATCAGCCTGTTACACCTTTGACAGCTCCTCTGTCAACGTGACTTGTGAATTTATTTCGAATGGCACTGAACTTAAAATGACCGCGCACAAAGTTTGTTCGAAATACATCACAGCTTGTTTCCCGCCTGAATACATCTGTAGCAGGCTGTGGACACAGGCCGCCTATTTTACTGAATTTCGAATTTCGAACAATTTCCTCCATTCCCTGTTGCAGGGACACTACTGCAAGACGTGTTTTAGTTACTGGTTGAAAAGTGATTGTTCAAGTGATTTATTGGTAAAAGTAATTTGTTGAAAAAGTGTTGTGTACTTTAAAATCAACATGTCAATGAAACGAAATCACTTCTCAACGATCTGAAGTTCAAGAATTAGTAAGCCTACAACTTAACTTGTACTTTATTTCGGCCCGTCCTAGTCTAGGGCCTATAAGCATGCTTTTCTTTTAGCAATAATGCAAATATAAACAACATTCAATCAGCCTGTTACACCTTTGACAGCTCCTCTGTCAACGTGACTTGTGAATTTATTTCGAATGGCACTGAACTTAAAATGACCGCGCACAAAGTTTGTTCGAAATATATCACAGCTTGTTTCCCGCCTGAACAGTGAACACATCTGTAGCAGGCTGTGGACACAGGCCGCCTATTTTACTGAATTTCGAATTTCGAACGATTTCCTCCATTCCCTGTTGCAGGGACACTTCTGCAAGACGTGTTTTAGTCACTGGTTGTTAAGTGATTGTTCAAGTGATTTATTGGTAAAAGTAATTTGTTGAAAAAGTGTTGTGTACTTTAAAATCAACATGTCAATTAAACGAAATCACTTCTCAACGATCCGAAGTTCAAGAATTAGTAAGCCTACAACTTTACTCTACTTTATTTCGGCCCGTCCTAGTCTAGGGCCTATAAGCATGCTTTTCTTTTAGCAATAATGCAAATATAAACAACATTCAATCAGCCTGTTACACCTTTGACTGCTCCTCTGTCAACGTGACTTGTGAATTTATTTCTAATGGCACTGAACTTAAAATGACCGCGCACAAAGTTTGTTCGAAATATATCACAGCTTGTTTCCCGCCTGAACAGTGAACACATCTGTAGCAGGCTGTGGACACAGGCCGCCTATTTTACTGAATTTCGAATTTCGAACGATTTCCTCCATTCCCTGTTGCAGGGACACTACTGCAAGACGTGTTTTAGTCACTGGTTGTTAAGTGATTGTTCAAGTGATTTATTGGTAATTGTAATTTGTTGAAAAAGTGTTGTGTACTTTAAAATCAACATGTCAATTAAACGATATCATTTCTCAACGATCCGAAGCTCAAGAAATAGTAAGCCTACAACTTTACTTGTACTTTTTTTCGGCCCGTCCTAGTCTAGGGCCTATAAGCATGCTTTTCTTTCAGCTAAAATGCAAATATAAACAACATTTAATCAGCCTGTTACACCTTTGAACGCTCATCGGTCAACGTGGCTTGTGAATTTATTTCGAATGGCACTGAACTTAAAATGACCGCGCACAAAGTTTGTTCGAAATACATCACAGCTTGTTTCCCGCCTGAATACATCTGTAGCAGGCTGTGGACACAGGCCGCCTATTTTACTGAATTTCGAATTTCGAACGATTTCCTCCATTCCCTGTTGCAGGGACACTACTGCAAGACGTGTTTTAGTCACTGGTTGTTAAGTGATTGTTCAAGTGATTTATTGGTAAAAGTAATTTGTTGAAAAAGTGTTGTGTACTTTAAAATCAACATGTCAATTAAACGAAATCACTTCTCAACGATCCGAAGTTCAAGAATTAGTAAGCCTACAACTTAACTTGTACTTTATTTCGGCCCGTCCTAGTCTAGGGCCTATTAGTATGCTTTTCGTTCAGCTTTTCTGTTGGTTTGTAGGGTACCGTAATAGGCCTATCAAAATATGGTTATAGTAGTTATTGACATCTGTAAGGCAGATAATATTTCTGTAAGCAACTCATTTGAATTTCCCAAGTATCCCGATGAACCCAAAGAGTATTATGGGATGTCACTGTGTCGGATAATGTGTAGGCTTTGTGTATGCTTTAGGCCTAATCAATATTTACGTAAATTCGTAAGTAGGCCCTAGGCCATGGCATGAGAACAACCCTCTATTAGTCAAGGCCTAGGCCTACTAGATAACACCAAACAAGATTATAAAAATGTAGGCCTTACTTTAACTTACAGTGGCTACTGGTGCCGTTGTGCACTGGTGCAATACCACCATAAAACTGATATCAAATTATCACTATCAAAATGGAAATGAAATTTGCTAGGCCCACATTATTAGATGTATGTATTGAAAAATCAAGTAGGGCATATTCAATAATATCCCCGGCTGTCGCCTGTCACTGCAGAGGATTTCCTAAACTGCATTGGGACAGGCCCTTGTTGTCCTTGGGACGAGAAGAATTGAACATATTTAATATTTATATTAGCTTTATTTATCTAACATGGCGAGACTTATCAATAAAATATAAAAAGCCTATATCAAAGGACTTGGGACTACAACTCATATCGCTCATCTGCCAAGGTGACTTGGTCCCGCGCTTAAACTTGTTCGAAACAAACCACAGCTATCTACCCCGCCAAACCCTGCTTTAGCAGGCGGTGACAGAAGGCCGCAAACATAGATATCTTAACACCTATAGTAGGCTAGATGCGCAGTCTCCAATACCTCCGCACAGGCGCGAGTGTACCAAATTGAAGCGTCAATCCCACCCATTCAAGATGGCGGTTTGGCGTTTTAATTTATGCTTTTTTAATGCAATAAAGTACTTTACTGGATTGTTTGATATGGTTTTAGCTTGTGCAGCATGGTATTAAACAAACAGAAACAATGCAAAGTGATTGCATAAGGGCATTTAGTAATCATTTGGTGTTAAAGTCTAATATGCTCACCTGCCAAACTGGCGGCCATCTTTAAAAATATTTTTTCGATTAATCGCTCCCATCTAATTAACATGCAAACTCACCCATTCAAGATGGCTTCCAATTGTCCCGGAAGTGGACAGCTGACTGCTAGTCTAGCCAATTATATGGGATGTCTATGGCCGCAAATCTCCAATTTCGATTTTCGAACGTTTTATTTCCCCGACTTATTCCTAGTCCACTAGAAGACCTGCCTCCCTCGAGACTTGTTCACAGTGCAGGTAATAGTTACTGTTGATAGTGCTGAGTATATTTTAGATCAACATGGAACGAAAATGTCCACGATCACTTTGTTCTATCAAGATACGAGCTTCAAGCATTAGTAAGCCGATTACTTTTACTTCATATTTTCTAGGCCAAGTACTGGTATGTACGTTTAGCCCCGTATAAAACTTTATTAAGATGTCGGGTTCTTGTATGTTGTTTAGTCATGTTCGAGGGTTGCTCTAACTGAACCAGTCAGTTCTAGTGATAGGCTAGTGTTTAAACAGACTATCGAATATATAATATTATCACATTCGTCGGCCTAGGCTACACATTGATGTCTTTAATCTATGAATGCCAGTACGAATCAGTGTTATTTCCGTTTCTTCTGTATCGAACCCAATGTGAGCACAAGGCGTCGGTTCTATAGGTATACTCCAATACGCAGACCTTCCGATGTTCAGTAATAAGTAAGCCTAGCCACGCCCTTGTACTTTATTCCGGCCTCTCTAGGGCCTAGGCCCAGCTCAGTGTCGAACTCAATGTGAGCACAAGGCGTTGGTTCTATAGGTATACTCCAATACGCAGACCTACCTGATGTTCAGGAATAAGTAACCCAACAAACATTTTTCACTCCTGAGGATTACTCTGGGATTTCTTTTATGGGAGGCAAGATCTCCTGGGTACTACCTTTTTCCTATGCTTTTAACATGGAGTGAGACACTAAGAGCAGTGTACAGGTAGCACAACCCTGGGATATCCTGAGTACTGCCTAGAAAGCAGCACAGAGGCAGAGCGTGGGTTGCCTTGGAGTATCCTCAGTATTACCCAGAAAGGTAATAGCTCCCATTGAGGTAGCTCACAGGCAGACTGTAGGCAAAATGATGGGATATCCTCTGTACTGCCCAGAAAGGTAGCTCCCAGGCAGGAAACTTGTGGGAGCTTGTTCCTCCTGAGGATTACTCTGGGGTTACTTTTATGGGAGGAGAGAGCTCCTGGGTACTACCTTTCTTCTATACTTTTAACATGGAGTGAGACACTAAGAGCAGTGTACAGATAGCACAACCCTAAGATATCCTGAGTACTGCCCAGAAAGGTAGCTCCCAGGCAGGAAGCTTGTGGGTGGACTGTCGGCAATATGCTATATTTAAAAGCAATTAATTTTAATTAATTACTAATAATTCCAATATTGCCCACAGTGCTGCTAAGTAGATGTACTATTGTGTGAAATAAGTAGCAAAAACAAAATAAATTAAAGTTTGTGAAAAGTATTGAAATTTGCTTTAAATTTTGCACATTTTATCAATTAGACGTGTTATTTGATTCAAAACTTAAATACCAAATATTTGAATTAATAACAATACATAGGGATGCACACGATTATCGATATTATCGATCAATAATCAATAATGGTTATTATTTCGATAATCGATAAACAAAATTCATTATCGATTATCGAAACATAAAATAATTCGTCAACAGTGGCACGAACTAAACTCTAAAGATGGAGATTATCCCACGTTGTGTCATGACACTAGAGATTTATGTTTGGAATTGACCTATCAGTTGATAACGGAAGCCAAACACATGACATCGAAGACAGCCAGGCCGTAAACGGAACGTGATTGTTTTGTTTTGACTTACATGTGCCACACTTGTGGTTCCACTTATAGATCGGAACGGGCTTTATTGGTGATTTGATAATGACATTACCATTTTGATAATCGATAATGAAAAAGGTATTGATGTGCATCCCTTTCAATAAAGTTATTAGTTTACTAATTAATAAAGTAATGAATTATATTTTTAAAAATTGTTAATTTAATTATTCTCATTTTCCATTCTAAAGTATTTGGTATTTAAGTTTTGCATCAAATAATAGTCCTAGTTGATGCAAATTTGCAAAATTTAAAATAGGTATTCACATTTTCAACTTTTGTTTTCAAATATTCTAAACCAATAAATAGGGATTAGTTTTGTAGGGCATACATGTTTACCTAAATCGTTTTTAGGAACCCACACAGCCACACTTGCAGAGAGGCATAAGTCACAATGTGACGGCATATGCTGTTATTCGGCAATAGTGAGTACTGTATGTGCTGCCATCAATCATTATAACATATATGCCTATGCACTCTCACCACTTTCTGTTTTGTGCTTGCATTCATGTTTAGTTCATGTGTATGACCATTGACCATCCCTAAACGGAAGTTCCGGAAATAGTTAATTGCAATTAAGATGTAGACTTATAGGCCTATAACATTATGGTTTCCATTTATTCCATTTTTTGTAATCAATACCTTATCAAAATTTTTCAATCATTTAAAATATTTTATCTTGGTTCGATCTACTGATAAACAATTATGTATAACGATTAATTAAATCTCTCAAATTACAAGCGTTGTGGTAACTATGGATCTGCTGATGTAGATTTAAGGAATGTGCGGTAGGTTCATGCACGCTTTGGAAACGGAACTCAAGTGGCCTCAGACAAGTTCCCAGCACCTGCTTGTTAGTCCATAACTCAGTAGTGTTAACAAGGCGGCTTAGAAATGTGAAATATCAACCGAATGCAAGACTTGTACACACTATTCACAATTGCGATTGCAGAGCGATTGCGTCAGGGCCTACAGGGTTGGCTTGGTCGCTGTGATTTACTGTCCCCCACTGAAATTCAGTTATATAATTGAGTGGGGGGTCATTCTCCACTAACTGGCAGGTTGCGGACGGGACATTTAGAAACTTATAATATTCATTAAAGTGTGACAAATATCCTAAACATAAGTGTCAATATACTTTTTCTAATGTTCAGACACCCCTAAAGCTGAAAATTATGATGATAATTAGGAGAAAAAAACATTGATGGGTTTAAAAAAATTATTTGCATGGGATGCGGACGGGACGCACAAAGTTCATGTTTTTAAATCAACATTATTCCAAATCAAAATTCTCTGAAATGTTTAAACTTTTTTTTAGTCTGTTTGGATATTTGCTAAATATAACTCTTCACAAACAACAAACTGAAGATTGGAAATTAAATCAATAAGTTTAAGACCTATATGGAATTAATCAAATTTCGTTGTGAGATGCGGACGGGACAATGCGGACGGGACAGTTTTTATCTCTATACTAAATGTAATGTTAATTATTTACTTAATTAATAAATATGGTCCAAAACCAAATTCTGTACTATAACTTCTCATTTTATTGATAACCCACTGTATTTTTTATACAATCCCTTTGCTGTAGGCCTAGCCAAGGTATCGTGCTTGACGATCAATCGGTGGAGGATCTCCTGGCAGTGTAGCGCGATATGCTGTATTCTTAATCTTTTCAAATTGTGGGTTGTCCATTGCAATAAATTTATTTTTTGTCATTGACGCTGGCTTGAACATGTATTTAACCATAATGCTATCTCCCACAATTTCAATGACTTGGCTTGGCCACCATTGGTCGTCGTAAAGTAGGCCTACGGCAATCCAGGTTCCTTCAGAAAGTTCCCCGTATACCCTATGTGGGGGGTGTCTACCCCAACGTCTTCCCATCTGATTCTTCATCTCATTGTGATTGAAGAAGCTGATGCTGATTTTTGGTCTGGGGACCAGAAAATGGAGAGTTATTTGAGCATTGGATTGAGAAAGGACCGATTGGTTGACCTTTTTTAAACATTGCAAAAATAGGCCTAGGACCTATCCAGCAGGTTTGGGTCTTTTTCTTCTTCTTTAAAGCCATGGCCACTGAACTAATTTAAATTCCATCTGGCCTGGCCAGTAC
Source organism: Sweltsa coloradensis (assembly GCA_024449915.1). NCBI lineage: Eukaryota > Metazoa > Arthropoda > Insecta > Plecoptera > Chloroperlidae > Sweltsa > Sweltsa coloradensis. Next base: position 63,577 of record JAMZAV010000694.1, on the reverse strand, counting down.
CTACAATATATATATATAGTAGCCTAGTAGGCCTACATAATAAGTAACACGATGTTTAATCCAAATCTCGCTGGTAATTTGTTGCAGTCAAAGCACATTTCTTACAAAAAAGATTTTTCTTGGATTTCAATTTTTTTCAACTTGATATTTGTTTTTAAGAATGGTTTACCCTAACATTAAAACAACAAAACGGAAATATCATGCATCCCTACATTCTTGTATCAAAATCTAAGTCCGAACATTTATTCCGTCAGCACTCGTTCAAGCCTAGATGCGGACGGGACACAATTGATAAATTCCATAAAAAAATAATTTAACAACAAAATTTGTTTTAACTTTGTGTACTTCATTACTAATATGTAAATAAAGAGAATACAAAATATCAGAAGTCTAGCTTTAGTTTTGATGGAGTTTTACAAAAGATTAGGTGGTAATCTGGTTCTCGAACTTAGCAAATTATTTTAAAAAATATATATTTTCATGGGAATGTAATACTTTTTCAAAATTTTTGTGTTTTAAGTATATACACACACACACAATAATAATTAAAAAAGAAATCATCAAAAAAATACACTCACTGTTATCAAAATCAAAATCTGAAAGTTTGTCCCATCCGCACCCATTTTCCGATAAAATGTGCACATATCATCACTTTGTTGCTTGGTGTGCCAAAAACATGTTATATCTTTGTAATACTAAGATTCTCCAGACTTTCTTCTTTAAAATGATGTATAACATGAAGTAGTGAGGTACAAAAAATATTTTGCAATTTCAGTTTCACATTAGTGGAGAATGACCCTGGGTACTCTAAATACGATTTATTTATATATTCATTATGTTGTACACCAAGAATCAGGTATTGTGAAACAGACAACCATGGAGTTCTGTTGACAAAGCGCGCATAAACCGACTGCACATTCCCTAGTTCTACGTCAGCATATTATCCATAGTAACCGTCCGTAACGCGCATTATAATACATCAATGATACAGTGCTCACTTTATACTTCTAATAACAGGCCTACTACTAATAATAATCTGCATCTAAGTAAGTAGATTTATTTAGTTGTCCTCCACCTCCTTTGTAAATCAGTTTTTTAGGCTATAACTGAATAGGATAAGATGTTAAATAGGCCTAAATAAATAAAAAATACAAAAATTACCCTTACTGAAATATGAGACGTGTTTTTATAGGAATAAACAACAAATCAAATTTCAGTAAGGGTAGCCTAACTTGAAATCCACGGGCTTAGGCCTATGTCCGTTAGAAAGAAATGTAACCTGCCAACATCACTATTTTCTTAATAATACAACACAAAAATTACAATAAAAAATAATCAATAAAAGAAATACCAAAGTACATGAAGTTTTTCATTATTTACCGTATAGGGTACCCTAGGCATTTTTTTCTTTTTAACTTCTTTGCTTTGCTTCTTTAACTTTACACTACCTACCATCTTCCTAATTTACTACAGTAACGCACGCTACTACCTACTGTGCTACACAAGCAATATAGTACACCATTCACAGTCAGTATTGATAGAAATGTGCAAGCACTATATTTCGAGGAGTTTACTGAGCACGACTTATGCCATTTGGGCGTAACAGATAGTCAAAACAACATTGTTTTGTACAGTTGGGATTTGGTTTGGGGAAGGCCAATTGCTTCCCGAGTCTTCTCCCCCTGGCTTACGCCCACTATAGGAGATAGAAGATAAACATGTTAACATAATATATTTATGGTTTCATCGAAAATAAACACTCGACAACAGTTAAATTAACCACAATCAATAAACAAACCGATAGTGTCCGTAGCGAAGTCCAACGGCGACTGCGACTAATGAATGAGCCCAAACCCCTGTTGCCAATTTGCGACCTGCCGCCACCTGCAGCATGTGGGAGGCGGTGAGTCACCGTATTCCTGTAGAAGGGTTAAAGAATTGCCACGAATCAATTGAAACTGAAGGGCCTTCCTATGTAGGTATCTAATTTATCCAATTTAATGACACATTATTTTATGTTTAACAATTGAATAATATCCATGAGATTTTAATAAAAGGTGTTTTAATGGGGGGCTGGAAGGTCTAGGCCCTACCCTGAAACTGGTGCTGATCCCCATACCCCCCACCCTAACTTCTGGTAGGCCTACTCCTTCGGTTGGAGGAGGGGGGGGGGGGGTCCAAATGCTTTTTGCAATGTTTTGAGTGCAGAGCGTTGGTGTTGTGAAATACTAGGGAAACGCCAAAATCGTTGTTAAACAAGTGAGTGAGCCATGTGTTGAGTAGGCCTACATTTGAAAAATGTAAACAAATGCTATCGATCTCTTCTGTATGATCCCTGGGCTTTTTCGTCGTGTCGATGATGAGGCCCCTGCTCGACGTTTCGCCACCCATATTGGTGGGTTCTTTCTTTAATCATTCTTGAAGAAGCCACCAACATGGGTGGCAAAAAGTCGAGCAGTGCCTCATTATTGACACGACGCAACAGCCCAGGGATCATTTCAGAAAACATCTACGGGTCGTGAAAGCCTACAAAAATCTCATCAAATGCTATCGATATTTAAAAAAATCACATTTTTAAATTTATTGTAGGTTTAAATCGCAATGGGATTAGCTACTGATTTTGTTATCATATTTAGTTCTCAGTAAACTCGTACCGGATGTCTGTTTAAAAAATTTTAGCGCTATCTGTTCACGATTCGGCTGTTTTCGACGTAGGCCTACAGACAAGACAGACAGATGCCCCAGAAAAAGGCCGTTTGAGTTTCATGGAAACACTCAGTCGCTTCGCTCCCTCGTTTAATAAAACCAAGTAGGCCCTACATATTGTAAAACGTACACGCTTCGCCCCCCCCCCCCCATAACCTACGATTCCTACAAAACATTTGTAAAAAGCTTTTGGACGGACCCAAAATCGAAGGAGTTCCTAACTTCCAAGGCCAGGGGTCCCCCGGGTTTAATTGCATATTATCTAGGGCCTTGCCGACATGTAGAGAAAAATGACAAAGAAATTACGTAGCTACCAGTAAGGTTTAAAAAGCCACAGGGATTTAACCAGCTACTAGGCCTAGCCATTGTGTTTAGAAATGCTGCCCATCGGTGTTGGGGAACCTAACCTCAAAAAACATTATTTGTTTTTAGCACACTCAGGCCTTTTAAACCTAACGTGCCTAGCCCTAGACCATGCCATGGCATGGTAGAAAATTAATATGATAATAAATACACTTACCTTTTGATGTAAGTGCTTCTTGTGTAGGCCCAAGTGCTTGTGTTTATGCTTTACAACCAACTGTCAGTTGGGTCTAGCTCGGTCTTGCTAGTATTCTAGCTCAAATTAACGACTATAGGCCTATAGCCAATTAGCTCACACTAAACCCTAAATATTCAAATAATTTTTTAGATAAAAGAAAATAATCAAAAATAGTAAAAACCCGGGACTTTCATGGATAAAATCTGAGCCTATCGCAAAAGTATTTTTTATTATTTAATAGATGTTAATGAAATAAAGTAGTCATTTGACTAAGTTTAATCTGTTCAAATGTTCCCTCCTAGCTGAGCCCATAGAAGTAGTATGAGGGTAATCTCTTTTTTTGGCAACCTACAGGTACCTCAGGTAACCCTGCCTCTATTGTGCCCATAAGGTGCATTCTCAATGAATAAATTTAAAAGGCTTATCCCTGAGTCTGCCTGAAAGGTAGCTTGAGGGTATGCACCATTTCTGGGGCAGTATCAGCTTTACTGGGGAAGGTAATCCTCTATAGTGCCTAAAGGTAGAGATGAGTACATCCCTCAAGGATATCAATGTTTGTTGGGAACCCTAGCACTTGTACTTTATTACGGCCTCTCTAGGGCCTAGGCCCAGCTCAGTGTCGAACTCAATGTGAGCACAAGGCGTCGGTTCTATAGGTATACTCCAATACGCAGACCTACCGATGTTCAGGAATAAGTAAGCCTAGCACTTGTACTTTATTACGGCCTCTCTAGGGCCTAATAATATTAGAAAATAATAAATGAAAATAATTTCACTGGACCCGGCACCTCCACTAAAACTATAATTGCTAGAGAAATACTGATTCTCGTTTGCGCGTTTATTTACCGGTTTATTTAAACTAATTGGACGTGATATATAATTAATTGTAAACATACTGTCTTTTAATACTGTAAAATCGTAGCAGCAGAAATGATCAAATGACGTAGACTGAATGAATGGATACATTTTTAAATGTGAGCAAAATCAAGACCTGTATACAAAGTAGCGGGCATGTGTTATTAAATATAATTATTTGTTTTTTTTTTTACGGAGAAAAGTATGAAATAGATGGAGTTTACCAACTACTTGTGAAAAGTTTGTGGTTCACTTGGTAGAGCATCGGCACGTCGATCCCTAGTTGGAATACATCTTTCGAGTACTTTCATTTTTGCATTATCCTTTGCCTTGGGAGCAGGCTATCACAGCTCGGTTGGCTAGAGCCTCTCCCTGGGTAGCAGAGGTAGCAGATATTATGATGACTGGGTTTACAAGCTCAAGACATCTTCATGAGGACATGGCTATTGAATATCAACTATCGTAAAAGTCGCAACTAACGCTTGACTGGTTGATGACGCGCCGCTGCTGTTGTTGCGTAGCTGCGGGGTTCGAGGTCTCAAGCATAGGCATACATGTTTATATGAAACACATGGATACGAAGAGACCAATAGTTTCCCTCAACATGTGCTACAGACACGTGATTTTTGTAAAACTAGTTTTCAAAATTGAAAATAATATTGAACTTGGTGTGGATGAAGCAAGGACAATTTTTCCATTGAACTCAAGTTTTACAGTAATGATAAAAATGTTCAGGCAAACTGCAGTATTTTACATATTTGTTTTTTTAATATTTTATTGGTATTGCTTTTCAGAAACACCCCTTCCACCTTACAGATGGCAATGTATTTAGAAACATTGTTCAGCTATACATTTTTAATTATTCTGAAATTAAGTTTCACAACGGCTAGTCTTTGTTCCTAACGCATGTTTCTGTCGGCCTGACGTGGTTAAACTACCAAGTAACCCATCCTATCCGCTTCCTTCAACAACTGGGTAAGCCACAGAGAGACAAGATTGTTTTTCTCCACTCTTTATCATGTTAACCCATCTACGTGATGCATTGTTAATCTTTCGCACGATTTAACCCTAGTACAAAACTAAAAAAATACTTGTCCAGTTAATCATTTAAAAGTATACCCCAAAAGACTGCATGCGTCTGCGACGTCCCGACGTCAATCTACTGCACCGACCGTGTGGCTCAGTGGTACTCACTCGTGACAAAACAATATAGGGGTACGAAATTTTGGAATCAAACAACAATTTTGGCAAGAACGCCTCAACAAATCACGTGCGTTGAGACGTAAACACTGATGGCGTCGCGACGCCCACGAGTATAATAAAAATAGAAAAACTAATTGAATAGAGAATAGTTTAGTCTTGTCGAAATCAAAAGGTAACTTTGGGCCCCGAAAAGTTTGACTTTGTAATGGGTGGGAGAATGAGGGAAAAGAGGTACTCCTAGTGGCGTGGCAAAGACTGTGAGCTGACCTGAGAAAATTTTGTCCCCGGGAAAGGGGCAAAGATTTGGAAAACAAAAACTATTTGGGTAAAACCTCCCCGGGCTACAGGAATCACAGGTCCTGACATACCCCGCCCCCCACTCGACACCCCAGCATACGAGGTAGGTGTAGTTTTACACTCCAAAAGACGGCGACGACTCCGAGCAGACGCAAAAGACCGCGTGACGCGCGACCCCCACAGTCGATATACGACGCCCGATATAGGGCTCGACGAGTTAGTGGGTTTTCCCAAAAGTTGATTTTGGGGGTTTCCCCCTCGATTTTCGTGAGGAGCAAAAGCCCCATTCCAAATAGTAAAATACGATTTTGATTTATAATTTTTTTAGGTGTCACTTTTCTACCCCTTGCAGAGGGTAAGGGGGGGGGGTTGGGATATTTTTAAATTAAAATTTGATTTTTCTTGGAAATGAATGAAACTTTGATATTTTACTAAAAAACCATTGCCGAGTTTGAAAAAAATACAAAAAGTAAAATTTGTGCCGCCATCTTGGAAAAATAATCATTTTTTTAGACATGTTATCAAATAGTGAGAAATTCATAATGCTGATGAAAATTTTTAATCAAAAAACATAAAATGTTAAGTTTCCTTAAAGAAAAACATTAAAAATTTTAAAAATCGGTTGATAATTGCTCGTTCCACAAACATTTGATTGAAGGAAACCTTTTGCTTAGCTAATTAGGTTTTTGTTGAAAGTCGCCTGCCACATACCGATTTCGGATTGGAGAGTTTGAAAATTTAAATTTCCCTGTAGACCAAAAATTTGTTGATATTCTAAAATAAGCCTGCAGTATTATCCAAACTGTATTTTTTTAAAAAGTAAAACTAAGGTTTTCTAGTTTTAGGGTTTTTTTTATTTCAAAATTGGTGTTTTCTTTTAAAAAAACATTTTTAAAAAAGCTATGTAGATAGCATTTTTTAGATAAAACTTTGTACTGCATTTATAATGTAGGGTTTTCTACCACGTTTTTAGTTGCGTTGATGGATGAGCCAATTTGGTTTATTAATTGATCCATATTTAAGACTGTTGGATGCACTCGAGAAAAACGAGACTTTGACGCAGAATGCAGAGGTTAAGTCAGGATAAACTTGCATTGACGAAGCTCTATCGTTTCATTCGTTTGTCCTTTTCGCCATCGGGTTGTGGTTTGCATTTAAATGTTAAATAAGAATGTGTGTATGGCGCGATCGGAGCACATTGCTTAGTTTTTTTTTAGTAACTGACCGTATAATTATCCCCACTAAACAGGTAATTTGTAGTAATTACCCAAGTTTGCAAAGGGATTTTTTTAAATGTTGAAATGTGCTCTGATCGCGCCATGCGATCATCCTTTATAAACAACATCCCAAAATTCAAATTGATTGGGGTGAAAATTTCCAGACTGTATGTAAATTAGCTGAATTTGCCGATCAAGCGAATTTCTAAATATGCATTTCAAATGTAGAATGTTGAAAAATTGTATAGGACTAGTTAATTTTCAAGATGGTACTTTTTCATACTTATTTAAGTAATCCGTCTGGGCCCGGGAAGGATTGGCCTAGAGAATGAAAAAGTAGTATAGGCGCTCCACGCTAAGAAATAGATGCGCGCGCTTTCGACGGGCCAATCAGCGATCGTTATTTTAAATTGGAAGCCTGCTGAATGGCTACGATTCACCCGCGAAAGCGCGCGCATCTCCTTTCTTGGCGTGGGCGCCTATAGCTAGTAAGAGCGGAATATATTACTCCCCGAAACTAGAGGCGAGCTCTGACAATCGTCGTGGGGGACACCTTTCCCCTTCCCTTCCCTTGACGACCTCCCCGACGACGATGACAAAGACGGACGACCGCGACGTGAGAACCCCCTTTCCTACCCGTACCCGTGGCTGGTGTGCATGTGCCTCTCCTCCCCATATCCCCTAGGCTAGGTGGTGCATTATAAATCTAACGGTTGACGCCCCCTTACCCAAATAAACCATAAATACGCTAATAGCTATTATTAGATACAAATATGATAACGTTCAATGGCAATTTTATAATTTTAGTACCACTCATTAAGTGACATTCACCATTTTCAGTATTTGCAACGTCCTCGTCGCTCATTTCACAGCGTGATGCACACGCACATTTCACTAGTTCCATCACCCCTTCAAGTGCCGTAGAAGATCTGTTACTGGAAACCTAGTGATTATTTTCCCAAATTTTCCCAAACCGTAATCTTCTTTGGGTGGGGTGGGGGGGAATCCTGGTTGCATTTGTCGCTATCGTAGCCCATACGCTTTAAAATAATAATAATTAGGGTTTACAATGCAGCTCTTGTTGGTGATAATTTTTCTGTGTGACACTTTTGCTATTAAACATACACCATCGAATGACATTACCGGTTGCACTTTTGAGTGACTGGAAAAAAGCAGACAAACAAAGTTTTCTAGCGGAAAATAAAATTGTTTCGTCTAACTTTAGAAGCGTTTCCCAATTCTCCACAGAGCATATAATATCTTTACCGCCCCAGATGTATTTATATAATTATTGCAGAAATAAATATTAGTAAGAGGAGTATAGAGGTGTATTTAGGCTTGACAAAATCAGGAGCAAGGATATTAAGAAGAGAAGTTGGAGTTGACAAGTTTTTGTTCAAAATAGGAAGAGAAAGATTGAGATGGTATGGACGTATGAGAGAATGGGAAAAAAAGAGAATACCGAGAGCAGAATTTGAAAGTGGATATATGAACAGAAGAAGACCTGGTCACCAAGAAAGAAGTGGAAGGAACAAATAATAAATGATGGGTAAAAAATAGCAGCATAACGACTTTTGGGACAGAAGGAAATGCGTGAGCTGGTGGTAAGAAGCAAGAAAGAAGAGGACGATATTGAAGGAGAAGATAAAATGGAAGATGAAGAAATTGAAGGAAAAGGGGAACATGACAGGCCTGGCAAAGCCGGTGAAAAATTAAACCCTTGTGCCCTGGAAAATCTGGTGATTAGCCATCCCCTGACCCGACTTATGTTGGAAGGAGGTGTAAGAAATATATAAAATGTTGTAGAAATATTCATTTTGCTTAGAGCCTACACTTCTGCTATTCCATACCTGCAACTCAGCTCCCCGATAATATTGTGATATTTTCTGTTGCCCAACAATGCATCTAATTCGAACTGTCTTCTATCTTTCATTGCTTCTATCTGTTTATGTTGCAGCCCCCTTTCATTAAAGCAATGCATTTTGACATTTGACAAAAATAGTGCTCGTATTTGCAACAGAAAACTCGTATGTAACAATTCCCTTTCTTTGAATTTTAAATTCTGGCTGAGACCTTACAAACAAAAAAAATTGAGCAAGTAAGGAACTTTTTTCGACAGTTTCGTTTTTGTTGTGACACTGTATTGTGTTACCAATGTAGTTTTACATTTTGTAAACCTTTTTGGTCAGGGGCTCAATGTTATATTCTAACTCTCGATTTTTTTCCATAGACATGCTTTGAGTATTGTAACTGTTCCCTTTGTTTCGTCAAAGAATATCATTTTGAACCTAATCTGGTATAATGCGTTTTTTTTTAAGAACCACAGACTTAGACTCGAGTGTAATATTCATTGCGACGTTTTTCTATATCAGAAAATAAATTGTCTTATGATTACTACTTAGAACTACTACTTACTTAGATTAGAATTTATTTGTAATGCACGTTAAAGTTTTCAGTTTGAGTAGTGATAAATGTCGATGGAAGATTTAATAAAGTTGTTCAATACAAAGTTGCTAGATAACAAAGAAAACGAAAATTTCGGCAGAGGGTCTTGAGGAAAGAACTGGCCTGTTCGAAACCGAATGAAAGAATGTGTTTATTAATACATTTATTACATTGTGTCGCCAGCATAACTTGTGATACGGGCATTTTGTTTATCAAGACAAGCATCATGGTTGTATTTCACTGTTCCATCATTGGAGACATGAACATTGAATAGCCCATGTAAGATGTACTGCACTCCCTGTACTCAATTTGTGTTCCTACTTTGTTGCAAAAGAAACACGTGCCCTTCCAATTATTGTTATTGAAGTCTATCGAGTCAGCCTTTGTTTCGTATCTCAAAAATCATTTTTATGGTGCTAGATTATCTTGCTGCAATCGAATAAGCAACAATCTGTCTCTTATCTATAAAATAAAGTGGCATTTTTTGCAACGCCGCGTTCAAGGCTCTCACAAAACTCGTCCCCTAGTGTTGATCTTGTTGATACACAAAATACATCTTCATACTTTTCCCCGATCATGAATTGCACTCAATACTTTACCAATGTGGTAGAAAAAGACTCGAAACTAAAGAAATAATGACAAAGTTTAAAAAGCTTCATTTTTACAATAATATTTTAATATATGTACACTTTAGAAAAGAGCAAGGTCCAGAATACGACCGAAAATAATCAGATGATTACAATACTTTCAATTGGCTTCTAGCACCCTAAATACAACAATCAAACAAATTTCTTGAACTTGCGGAATTTCAGGTTTTCTAGGAATTTAACAAATTTTGTACATAATAATTTCTTGGATTAAACAAGTGGAGTCATGAAAAATAACTACAAATCAAACACACTTTAATGTCGGGTTCTTTCTATAGCTGCGAACTTTTCATCGAACAAATTTACAGTGTTTTATAGTTTCCAGACAACCTGTGAAATTGTCCACCAGTTCAAGTAATTTTAAGGGCGGACTAGTTTTGTTTATTTATTTATATTTAAGAAGCAATAAAGAAGAGGACGATAATGAGAAAAAAATGAAATGGAAGATGAAAAAATGAATAAGAAGAAAACATGACAGGCCCGGCAAAACCGGGTTATAATAAACTCTGTGTGCCTTAGAAAATCTGGTGGTTATAGCCACCCCCTGACCCCAAATTATGTTGGAAACAGGTGTAAGAATATATATATATATATATACATTTATTTACTATTGCAATATTACTATTCGAGACGATGCATGGTGATATATGAGGGTTTAAAAAATTTTACAAATATAAAACCAATGCCTTCTGCGGGATTCAAACCCACGTTCTTCAAGTGATATACGCCCGTGGGCCAGCGCCCCCAATCGTATTAGTAACCGCAGGCGGGTTCAAGCCATTGATTCACTGTTGTATTTCATACATTAATTTATTGATATTTTCCCGCGTATTAAATTAAAAGCGCGTAAAGGTAGCCCAATTGTTAATAACTTCCCATATTGGAAGCAATAGCTTTAAAAAATATGTATATGGATTTTTTTTTTTATAACGTCTATCCTATTAATAACTAATTTACAACGGAGGACAAACGGCGCTTGTGTTCGTTTGAGCATGTGATTACTATTTAAAATCCATGGTTTGACCATGGTTTAACCAGGATTTTAAATATTGGGTTTTATGTCAAGAAAACCACTGCCTTCTACCCTGAATGTTTTTAGTATTTCCCCGTTGAATAGTTTTGTTAATTATGCCAGTACCATCTGAAAATATTCGTTCATGATTTAATAAGTGAAAAAATTCAAAACAGGGTTGTCCTATAATATCAACATAAAAAGTGTAAATATCAACCGATTTTAAAAAATTTTAAAAGTTTTTGTTTGAACAAAAAATTAAAAACGCAATTAAAAATTTTTTTAAAAATTTTTAAAAATTTTTCTGCAGTATACACCGGTAAATAATGTCGAAAATTTGAGATTTTTTCCAAAATGGGGTCTTTTTTTGAACTTCTAGTATTTTTTTTTAATTCAGCATTGTGTTGTTAGTAAATCTACTATTTTCAAAGAAATTCATAGTTTTGTTTTGTGTCTATGGTAATAATCACAAACACCTCCCCCCCCACCCCCTGCAGGGGTGGGGGGGGACACCTAAAATTTTTAAACAATCTAAATGTATAATTAACCATTTGGTAAAGTGCCGTTGCTCCATCACAAAAATCGAGCGGGAAACGTTTTTGGGGTTTCCTACTAAGTAGGGACTAGTTTGGACGTGACCAACTCGATGAAGATGGTAAGAAATTTTGGAATCTGTCTCGGACAAACGCAGTACGTCTATTCCCGTCTGAAAAATACCGGGTCAATCGCGAAAAGACTACGCCGACCCCCCGCGTCTCTAGGCGTCGCGACGGTTGGTTCTTGTATAAGAGTCTCTGGAAGTAAAATGTGGAAATGAATGTAAAATTTAATGACCTTGGCTCCTACGGCACGAGGAGAAAATAAATTTTCGATGCCACGCCTACCCGGCACCTCCACCAAATTTAGAAAATTTACAAAAATGGCCGCCGAGTGCGCAATGTGCATTTGGAAAGCGGGCGTCAAGACGAAGCGACCGGTACGTCTGTCTCTCTCTCTCGCTCTGGTAGGAGACTTCCCTGGCATTCCTCGATGCTACATTTGCAAAATAGAGAATGGTGACAAGAATTGATTTTTAGTCATTGTGGTTAATGAGAGATTTAATTATGTAACGCCTCTAAAAACAATTTTTGATAATTCTCGTCTTATAACATTTACAAAAAACTTTAATTTGAGAAGGTTCCAACGAACAAGAATAATGTGGTCACTGATAATAGCACATATTATACGCGATAACTAATTTTCCTCGTTGGATCCGTTAACATAAATAATGAATTCGACAATGTGTGAACTATTTTTCTCTATTAGTGCAATGTGACCACCTGCAAATACCTAATACCAAATAAAGGGTTAAAAGTGAACAATTATCCATCCAATGACATAAAATCATTATATTTTTATCTACCACCATGCCCAATTTCATGCTGGTAAGTCTACTAGGGGTGGGGGTAGAAAAAACATGTGAATCAAGTTGATTGGATCTAAACATGCTTAAGCATAATTTTATTCGATAATTTTAATAATTAGCATGAAGAATACGACCTAGTACCAATTCCAATTTTAAGGGTTGGTAAGGGCACTAGGGGTGAAATATCGTTTGCCTCCCAACGGAATAGTAATTCTTATATTTTTATCTACCACCATGCTAAATTCATGCTGGTAACTTGCAGTGTTTGTCACTAAAAGTATAATTATTGGGGTTGGGGGTGAAAAACTAGTTTTTTTTGTATGAATGATTTGTTGACTACAACACATTGACACATAATTTCATCAGCAATTTGAAATATCAAAATGTATTAAATACGACCAAACGTTTTTCCCAAAGTTAAGGGTGGTAGGAAACAATAGGGGTGAAATGTCGCTTGCCCTCCGGCGGATGATTATTTTTCAGATTATCATTTATCATGTACCATCAGGCCAAATTTCATGCTGATGACTCATTAGGTGCCTCACTGGTAAATACAGGAATTCAAGGTAAACTATTAGGGATGTTGGTTGAAAAAATGTGGTTTAGGAAATAAGAATAGGCCAATTGGGTTAAAATACATTGAAACTAAATTTTATCAACTTATTTGAATACAAATTCTATTTTGGGTAAGAGCTATGAATTATTCCAATTTTTTGGGATAATTTAGGGGGTGAGATATCGCTTGCCTCCCGGCGGATTTTTAATTCTGACATTTTTATCTACCCCCATGCCAAATTTCGCGCTGGAATCCGGATTTGCAATATTTTTCCGCCAACAGCTCTCACTAAAACGAATATGAGCATTGTTGCAAAAAAAAATTAAACCGCAATCGGGAAAGTATTCACGAAAAAAAGCACAGAACGTATTTTTTTCCTTTAGTTAAAATCTCGAAAACAACACTGACTATAAATACTCCCGACTAAATTCTTAATAATTAAACAACTCAAGCTAATCTCATCACAAATTATTCAGAACCGAAACACAACATGTTCTCCAGTGGACTGTCGACAGCAACCAGACAATATAGACATAAAATAGCCTAGAAGAATACCTTGCGCAAGCCATCATCGGATCAAAATGAAGCGATTCTAGCGCACACGTTATTTGTATTTGTAATTCCCGCGTATTTCTTACGCCACAGCATTTTATTGTGCCGCCTCTAGCAAGCAGTGCGCGCACCTACTTAACAGTTGCTTTTTAACAGGCGGTGACTTTTCATTGTTGTGTAATGGCCGCCGTGTTACAGCAGTTTGGCGTTACGTCTTGAGTGTTTTTATAAATAATATTTACACGATGTTATGATAATACGTATTTATACAATTTCATCATCGTATATATTCTGTAAGTTTTCGTCATTGCTTTACCAAATTTAATTATAGCCTAGATACATTATGCATAACAATTGTGTGCCATGAGCAAGGCAACATTTTCAATGCCATTTGTTATGCTCTTGGACTTGCTAACTTTGCTAGATTTAAAGTCTATGGTGTAGGGCCTAGGGGTAGCCTAGCCAATAGGCCCTAGGCCGTACAATTCCAGGCCTTCAGTAGCCAATTCCCTTGCCGTGGCTGGGTATCGGCAGTGACTCCGCCAACGGCAGCCGTAGCCCGTTTTCGATCAGTGCTTTTTCCCCGAGACTAGGCTAGGCCGGCTAGGCGTAGGCCGGCATTATATAGTAAGTTAACTCATGCAGTTCTCAGAACAAGCCGATGTGTCTGTTAATTTGACATTGTTACAACTTTCGGTGTTTAGTATTCATAAATTCCCGCGTATTTCTTTTGCCACACGTTTTGTGCAACCTAGGGCTAGGCATGCACCTACATTTTCATAGTTCTTGTGAGCGGCTGTCTATTTACAACAGTTTGCCGGTACTTTTGTGTTTAGTAAATAATTATGTACACGGTGTTTTATTTGAAGTTTTATCCAAGTCAATGAGGAAATATCAACGTTATCGCTGTAAGTTTAACAAAAAAATTAAAACTGTAGGTAGGCCTACCGGTACTTGGCCTTTGATAACATGTGTGCGCCTGGCAGATCTACAATAGCCTAGGGCAAATTCGCCTAGGGTGAGACAACATTTTTTATGTCATACATAGATAGATGGTTTAGGGGTTATACTTTGCAAGATTTAAAGCCCAAGGCCTAGGCCAAAATCCCTGAAAGTCATTAAGTTTACCCTTGCCCTGGCTGGGTAGAAGCAACGGCAGCCGTTGGCCGGTAATATTTCAATGTGATTTTTTTCTCTAGGCCCATCAGCCCTAGGGTCTAGACATTGTATAACAATTTTCAAATATCATATCATAAACCCCGATCACTCCCGCACTATGACACCTAGTACTAGTGCCCTACGCGAGAGCCCATGCAGTCATCGTGTGCATTGCTTGCACATTACGCGGGTAGGTGTAGTTGCGCGAGTACTTATGTGTACGAACCTTGAAAGCGGCTGCTTCGCTAATACCGACTACTGTGGTAAGAAAATCCAACACAAGGAGTTTGCAGGGTTCCCTGCTCGCATAACCCTGGATGCTTTGTAAATTGTAAAGTGTGATAGGTGATCGCATGAAGTTGGCCACGTTGGTTATTGTTGCGCCTCAGCCTAAAGGCCTACATTTGAAATAACCTGTCAATATCTTTAAACGCAACCGTATTCTGCGACGTTGGTTGCTATTCAGTATTCATGGTTAGGTTATTGAAGTTCAAAATACAATTCACATGTTTGTAATCGATTCAATTCTGCCAGTTGTTGTTTTTGTATTTGCTAGTGGTGATATAAAACCCTTCCGCTGTTTTGATAATTATGCTTAACACAGTTATTATCGGAGAATGTAGGACAATTACAAAATCCCATGCTTTATGCTGGACTCGAACCAGCGTCCCCTGATGCGCCCCAGTCGCACGAGCTACCGCGGCCGGCCTACCAGTTCTGTCAGGACCTAGACCTATTTATTTTACATCACCATAGGCGATCTCGTCGGAAAGTAGATTAGGCCCATCTTTAGATTCAGACTTTTCAGATTCAGATTCAGATGTGCTTTTATTCTCAAATAGTTTACATGTTACATATTTATAGAAGACATTTAATACATAATCCTTAGAGAAGCTCACAAAGTCTATGTAGACTTCAGTGTGGGCCGTTATCTCTAAAATAGAATATTCCGGAAACAAGAAGACGTACTTGGCTTCGAATACGATGGTAGTTCCAGTGCCATCTGGATGAAAAATGGATTGCCCTGGTAATTATAGCCAGCGTAAAAACCACAGTATTGTAAACGGTGTATGTACTGAGATGGAACGCGATCCGTTGTTATTAATATCTTGTCATGGGAATTCGCCCCTCGCAGGTCAAAAGTTGAATTGATTTTGCCGAAATTTTAAACCAACGTCTGGGGCAAATATTTGAAAAGCTGTTGTATAGCATGGACAGCAAAATCTGTCAAGATACCAACCTTCGAAATAATTAAATGTGAATAAGTGTAGTTTTTTTTAACTAAAAATTTGAAATTTCTTGTCTGATAAAAATAATGTTTCATAACAAATTACCCACAATAATTGCAAATCACTTCTAACAATGCAAATGTTATTGACATAGTAGCGGAAGGTCTAGCCGTAAGTTTCAGCTCCATTAGCTTTTTATGACTCGGCACTGGGTAGGTTAAGACCTACTAACATTCAGTGGTATTTAAGTAGGTCTTAATCTACCCAGTGCCGAGTCATAAAAATCTTATGGAGTTGAAACTTACTGCTTAGGGTGTCCAGATTTTCAAACTAAAAAAGCGGGACAAATTTCTGGCGGCTGTAGCTGGGATCTGGGGCGAAGCCCCAGCCGCCGGACGCCTTTTCGCCGAAGGCGAAAAAAATTTTCACCATACTACAATTATTTTGTCATGTTTTAACTGAAAAATGGCAACTCGGGGGATTACCTTAATGGATAATAACTATAGAAAATGTTGCTTTGTAGATCGTACAAAACACTTTGTCATTATCAGTCTCTTGTCTAACAAGATAAGGAAAGTCCTTCTTAACATCGTCATTGAAAACACACGTTTAGGCGGCGGCATTTTACACACTCACGCGTACGAGACGAAAAAACTATCTCGTAAAAGTGAGGCTATGAAGTAAAAATATGTTTTCAAATCAAAATTAGCTTCCCCACCATTTAATTGCTGCTAATAATAATTAAATATCGAATTGCGAACTATATATTCCATCTGTTTGAATACAATCAGTTCTACAAATAAGCAGGCGAAGTAGGCTTGCAAGCACTCAAATTTTTTTGATATTTTTTCCTCACGACAGCATTTACAACGATCTGAGCAAGCAAGGACCCAAGGAAGGTTGGTTTTGGGTGAATTATCAAATTAAATATTTATTGTGATACTCACAGTTATGTTTTATCATGTTGCTCGGCTGCAAAACGACAAAAACTTCGTTGGGGCTCGGGACAATTCGTGTAACTGATGCCGTCAACCAACTCCACCCCCCCCCCTCTACACTCCGCCTGCTGATGACGCATTCATTCGTGCAAAGTCAAGGCCAGCAGAAAAGTGTATACAGAATACGCGTAGTCCGTAAATTTACAGCAGACGAGCCACGAGCTACACGTGAAATCGGTATATTTACAAAAACGGGACAAAACAGCGTCCCGTGAACAGTTGTCGGGACACCGGGACAGGTCCCTAAAAAACGGGACTGTCCCGTTTTTAACGGGACGAATGGACACCCTATTACTGCTAGACCTTCCGCCATGTCATTAACATTTGCATTGTTAGAAGTGATTTGCAATTATTGTGGGTTATTTGTTATGAAACATTATTTTTATCAGACAAAAATATCACTGTATCACCGACAGTGTTTTTCGAGCGCTAAGCGCTCGACTCTGGGGGCCTAGCCTCGACGAACTGTCGGAAAGCATTTTTTCGGCCGACCACAAAAACCGAATTTCGGAAAGTCTAGCCTCGACGGTATTTTGCGACAGTCGGATTGAGGAACCCGAATTCGTAAAGTTTCCGACAACTATCCCAGCCGTTGTCGGAACATAATTTATTCAACCAATGGGAGAGCGCTCAGACGCGAGCGGTGGGAACGACAAGGTTTGAAGGCAGTGGTCTTCGCCCACTTTTAGTAAACAAAATAACACATGGGACTTGACAAGTGTCAATCTGTAGACGTAAATGTTCCCAAGACCTTTTCAAAATCGGGTTTTAGGAGCCTAGGCGTCAGTTCTTGAGTAATGCCATGCAATCTTATTTGAAATATTGCATCAGCAAAAGAAGAACAAGGATTCTGGTGGTCTAGGCCTACCCAACGATAGGCCTACGAGGTTCATGAGGTATGTTTATCTTAGCCTAGGCCTAGTACCTAGACCCTACATCATAAAGTTCATCATAAAGGACCTAGCCTTTGTTTAAATTTATGCACACAAATCTAGCCCTGTCACAAGTAGTAGGCCTATGTAGTATCTGCTAATCTAGGCCTACGAAAGACCTGAGCTGACTTCACCTAACCTAAAATAGGGACCAGGGAACTTCAAGCCCTAGGCCCCTGTGCATAAGCCTAGGAAGTAGGGCCTACATAAGATACACAAGGGCCAATCCTTAACCAAACTAAAGCATAGGACTAGGTTAGGTTCAACGCTGTTACAACTCTAGGCCAGCCCATGCACTAGGCCTTACGCCTAACTTACTGACTCACTAGAATTACAAACAGGCCTAGAGAGCATTGTCAGACCTAAACATGGACATAAACCATCGGCTTGATAGGCCTAGGCAATCTTTAGGTCATATCAGATCATTGTAATGTAGTGTGCATTGCATTCAGGGGACCTTAATTTAGGTTCGCCTATGTGGGGGGAAAAACTCAAAATTGTAATCCGCGTTCCAGCCCACGTTGGACGCTAGTAATATAAACGGGGAATAAGTAATATAAAGTAGTGCCTATGCTAGAGAACTTGAACTAAAAACTATTATTTTATTACAGATGCAATTATTCAACAACGCTATGATTGTTATGGTCGTGCGGCAGCTTAAAATGAAGAACTGTTGAAACTACTGTACTTTCAGCACCGGTACCCTCCTAGCCCCTGCAGTAATCAGCACATGGAATGAGTTACTGATGTCGTGAAGAGGTAAGATTTTATGTTGGGCAGGTGGGGGCAGGGGTAAGCCCTACATATTGCAAGTGTGGTCAGTAAACCGGCTCTAGTGGCTGCTTACGTCTAACGTGCTCTGCCGTCAAACATGTACGGCAGGTTTAGAAGCCCATCAGACAGCGCTGCAGTCTCATGTTTTTACTTAGCATAGGCCTATTATGATTTGCCGTTATTCAGGCCATCAAACAAGAAGTTACAATAAACTTACGTCAAATAAATTTAAAATATAATAATTATTGTAAGACCATAGGTCTAGGTCAGACTTTTAAAATATCACCAATCTATACCGGTAGCATACCAAGGCCTACGCAGATATGTATCGAAAAATAATGTCAAAAATTACTTGGGCCCCTAATGTAAAAAGCCTAATGGATAAAATCTATTAGGCGTTAGGCCTATGTATTTTAAAATCTTGGCCATGTAGCCTAAGACTACTTATTCTAAAAAGGTGGTGGCTTATTATAAAGAAGACTATAATGTAGATTAATTGAACTTGGTGAATAAATTATCTCAAGACAAATACCGGCACTCACATTCTCTACCAAACTCTCCTCGGCCACTTGAGATTCAAATTAAATTCAGGCCTCGCCTACTGTGATATAGGTAGGACTTAGTTTTCATTACAACTAGCTGCATATTTAAAAAAATTAAATCAAATAATCAGGCTTAGTAACTTAAAGAAGAACATGATTTAGGCCTAGGCCAAAATTAATGTCATCCAGATTTTTTTTACAAGTAGTAGGGCTATAGCACACAATTCAATAGGCTACTACATGATTTTTTTTGTTGACAGTTTCCTGAAGGTGGGCATCAACTAGCTGCCAATGGGTGTGCCTCTAAAATCTCCTAGACCTTCCAGCACTTGCAGTTGGCCTACTGGTACCTGTAGTGTCTGGAGTGGATCGTTGGCTACAGCGGCACAGCCTCAAGAAAAGTCCCCAAGGAGAAGAATCTCTCAATTTATTAAGCCTTCAAATATTATAATAAATTACTAACTACAAACCAACTTGCCTAAATTCCATATTACCTGTAGGGCCTATAGCCTATACAAATAAAACAAAAATATTGTGTGATATACTGCAATTCAATGATAGATCTTTCCCCATTACTGTTTTATTAGCCTACTAGCAATGTATGCGGGTTGAAATGAACTCAACCGGCCTTGAAACCAGTGTCCGTTTAAACTATGAATTATTTTAACCGCATAACCTGCATCGAACTCTAGCAATGTAAACGGGGTAAAAAAACTATTGTACCTACACCCTGCATACCTTATGTTCTTTAAATAATTTTCTTACAATAGGAAGGCCTAGAAATTCATAACATAAAAAGACTTGACTATGCCATTTCTTTAAAAGAATTCGTTCAACCTGTACGCATACTTAGAGAAGAAACTTTTTAAAAGAACAAGTTCCATTTTCCCGGAACTTTTAAGGAACTTGATTTATTTTAATGTTGAGGAACTTTTAATTGATCAAGTTCATATTTTCAAGGGACTTTTTAGAAAGTTCCTTAAAACGTTCCAGTATAATTAAGTAGGTAGTCAATTTTGTACTTAGCACCACTTTTCAGGATTTGTTAGCGTTAGCAAACAACTTTGCCGTTATGGATCATTTATAATTAGATGAGCGTAGCGAGCGAAGCAAAGATTCCATTCTACTAGGCCTACACTGGAGAAAAAATTCCGGAATGTTTTTTTTTTCTTTTTTTGTTGTATTTTTGTCTGTTTTTCCACATGATTCCGGCTAAACCGATACTCCGATTGCGATGAAATTTTATGGAGGCCTTCGAAATCTCTGAACTTAGAACTGCCACGTTTTTGAGCGCAATCGGAAAATTATTTCTCATGAAAATTGCAATTTTATGATTTTTTCCTTTTTTTTAAAATTACGATTGATTAAAAATTTAAGTTATTTTTTAATTTCATTTAATTTAATCTTAAAAAAGTTCAACTTAGATATGATTTTTTCACAGAACAACAGAAAATCCGCATAACACATGGCAGCTCAATGCACCAATTACGCTCATCCAACAACGCGGCGGGACTTAAGCGTTTTCCTAGTTTTTCATATCATACGTATCATCATGATTCATGACCTTACCGCTCACCGTGCTCTTTGACAGCCGTACGCAATACGCATGCTTGCAAGTTGCACGTCAGTCACTCTGCAGTCGCATTAAAAAAGTTAAAATAAAAGGGAACCTTTTTAAGGAACTTTAGTTCCTTTTTATGAGGAACTTAAACTTTTTAGAGGTAAGGGTGTAAAAAGGAACTTTAAAGAACTTTATAAAAGTTTTTTTTTAATTGATGAACTGAATCTTTTATAAGCTCCTTTTAAAAGGAACTCCCCCAGGTATGCCTGTATGATACATTTGTTTTTGTGTCACTTGGTGCAGTGGTTAAGGTGTATGTCAAATTCAGTGGCTTCAAAATTGCTAACAAGCAAAATAAAATTATGAAAATCTACATTGACTCGCTTGCACGCAGTTCTATGCATGGCGTAGGCTAAATCTGAACGCATAAAGCTGACTGCACTTGCTCGCTACGTACTAAGCAGACCGAGTGCTAAATATTAGCACATGAATCTAATGCTTCAAATGAGAAGGATTGGGGTACAGGTTCAGACAGACTTTTTAACTTCAAAAGGGTATATCATCCATTATGAACTAAATTCTAGTTTTATTCGTAGTTTTTTATTGATGCCGTTGCAGCTTTCAATTCAATTTTGCAATTGACGCTGAGCTGAGGTAAAGAAGAAGAGAGTATATATTCCAAGAGTTGCTGCTGCACTAGAATTTTACAAGGTCAATTTATACCATTTTAGGCCTACATTACATTTTTTACATTTTTTTACATTTATACCCTACATTTATTCCAAAATCTACACGCAGTTCGTAAAGTTGCGAGTGACTTTAGATAGGCCTATCTAGGCTACCGGTAGTGACTAGGCCTAATGTTTTTAGACAGTAGGCCTAGGTACCAGTGCTACTTTATCACTGGGTTTTGTAGCAAATTAAGCGGCATCATGGTTGTGTCCTTGTAGGGAATTTTTGGCGTTACCCATTTTGCAGTGGTGCCGATCATGATCTCTACCGGTACAGAAGAAAGAGTAGGGGCCTAGGCCTATGACTTGTAGCCTAGGGCCTACACTAGGCACACCAGGCCTTTCTAACCACCCACAGGTAGGCCTAGCTAACTGATACCGGTAGTAACCTACTTCCTACAGTAGGCCTAGGCCGTAACAAAAAAAGCAAGGGCCTAGACCTGATGTGGCCTAGGCTATGGCTTAGCTTACAATTATTATAGCCTACTAGGCCTAATCCTTTGGGGTAGGGCCTACTTGGCTAGGCCCTACCATAGGTAGCCCTAGGGCCTATTTAGGCCTAGACCAATGACCTTCCCTTAACTTGGGATATGGCTAGGGAGTGCCTAATCCAATAATTAAGCTGTTTTGTTGGCTTTAGCATTCACAAAAAAATAGACTTAGCTTAGGCCTTTGTGTGGGTAATGCAAATGACATAAGGCCTATCCCCTAGCCTAGCTTAGGGTAGGGGTTAGGGCTAGGCCTAGGCCTAGACCTAGGCTAGGCCTAGTAGACCCTCCCTTAGGCAAAACTCCAGGGCCTAGCTAGGACGTAAGGGTCTATGGCCTAGGGGCTAGGCCTAGTAGGTTAGGCCCTACCAGTTTCTATTGTTTAGGTTAAGGTACGATTATCTAGAATCCTAGGCCCTAGGCCTATTCTTCCCCAGTAAATAATAAAAATACCACTGAAATACATGACGGGTGTGATGAGACCAAAGACCCTCCACAAGGACACTCACGATTTTTGCGTAGGCCTAATAAAACTCGCAAAGCGGGCTTTGGAAAATTCAACTGCGGCAACTCTCTCTCTCTCTCTCCCCACTCCCTTTCACAAATCTTATTTTCTCAGCGTCAAAATACATCGAGGCGACAAATTAAAACAGCAACTTGCGACAGCCCCATCAACAGAGCGTCCATCTTGAAAACATCGCACACATGTCTCTGCACATGTGACTGTCAACCAATCAGATGGCTTCCTACTCTGACGTCACCTTGTCGGAAATGTTTCCGATTGGGGGTTTGGCTGTCGGATTCAAAAGTTCGGTTTCGACTAGAAAATTCGGGATCTCAATCCGAATCCAGCGTCGAGGCTAAGCTTTACGATTTTTCTTGTCGGAAAGTACTTTCCGATTCCGAAAAGTTCGTCGAGGCTAGGCCCCCAGATTCGGGAGGTTTCGGGTTCGAATCCCATCGAGACCAGCAATCCTGACTAAAACTTTTTTCCGAAATTTTCCTCAGTCGTTGATGCGAATGCAAGGGGTTGAGTCCTCTTAAATAGCCCTCGGACATCCCTTCACAATGGTCCAATCCGTAATATTACCTAGTTAGTCACCTGAAGAGGGTCACATTTAATTCTGATGTGTATACCCTACAGCGGGCATCCTACAAAAATTAATTAATTTATTTATTTATTTATCACTGTATCAATATCAAATCAATCATCTATCTCAATTCAATCAACAATATCAACTACCATGTTGAACCGACAGTGGTGGCTCATAGGTAGGTCGAGTCCCGCCACGGGCAATCCTGAGCAAACTTTTCCCGAGGTTTTCTTCAGTTGTGAAGGCGAATGCCAGGATTGAGTCCTCGGACCATCCTCAACCAAATACCCTAGACTACACCGTAATATTCTAGTTTCAACCTGAAGAGGGTCGCACCGGGTAAATCTGATGTGATGTATACACGAAAAAGTTTTTTTATCAAGTTTTTACTCAATATTATGCCAACAGTCCAAATAGACCAATAAGGGCTGAAAGTCACCTCAGACCTAAAGTCTAGGTCTATGCTAGTGTCAGTTTTAAATATAGGACCTGATACTTCGAGGTATCATCAACAAACCTGGTATAATCAATGGCTAAAAGACTCGTTATTTAACGATTTTTAGAGAACGATTTTACACCTGCTTTGCTTGGCTGTTGTGTGTTAGTGGTGTAATTGGAGGATGCAAACTTGCTGCCATTAAGTACTCTGCTTTACAATATGTAACACTATTTTGTATTTGGAGTAAAACTTACTACCATTACAAAGCAAGCAACCCGTTTGAAAATTAGATTATTCTTGAAAGTCATAATATTTTTCAAAACAGTAATGCGACCTCAGCAACCGACTGCCCGCCAATCCCTACTGGAGATGTAAGGTTATGGTAAATTATGTTTGTGTTGTGACACGATATTGTAACAAACTTGTAGGCCTAGGTCAAGTTATGGTAAGGAGGTTCAACATGTAGGTATAAAGCAGAGCGCTTCAACACTTCAGGTTTAGCTATGCAGATGCTGCATTGGTCCAGAATGTAAGTAGTGTATCCGTGAATATATTTCGGGAAAAGTTTTAAAAAATAATCCAAAAAATAAAATAGTGTCGAAGATGACTTAGCCGTTGACGCACTATTCAATGGGGGTTTTGGGCGATCAACAACATCTTTAGGCTTATAAGCGATTTTAATATTATGTTTATTGTAAAATTGTAATATTATTATTTATAAGTATTGAAAAATCTTTGCTTAGCTGCCCCCCCCCCCCCTCCCGGTCACGATGCGCGCCGCTACAGTCTGTGCTTGCATTATTGAGTTATTGCGCTCCAGGATTCACATAACGTTCTTGTCATTGTTGTTTTTTCGCTTTGATTTATGTAACAATTTGCATTTTTCTCTGCTGTTTAAATGATGGGACGAGTTTATTACACTTTCCCTGATTTATTTATTTATTATTATTGATGATTTATTTAAAAATTACATTTCTCGTGGGGAACCTGCCCAGGGTGCAATGCATACCCATCTGTTCGGGTCTAACTAGGAATACACAATTCCTTGCATTTCCATTACGACTTAAGAGACCCTAGGATGAAACTTTCATTCACGTTGTCGGGGCCGGGATTCGAACCCGGGTCCGCTGAACAGTCTCGCGTTTTACGCTTGAGCTACATTCTCAGACAAGCAAACATGAACTTACGGCAGACCTACCATATACCTAGCGTGGAATCGGGATTCGAACCCGGGTCCGCTGAATAGTCTCGCGTTTCCCAGACGGCAAACATGAATTTACGGCAGACCTACCATATACATGGCGTGGAATATTGTGTAAATAATGTGAGGTGCTGTGGCAAAACAAAAAGTAACCTATCATAACTATCGTAGGCATTTTATTTCTTTGGTGTACGATATGACTAGCAGATAGCAGATAGTATGACAAACAGACTTGTCAGTTTGTTATTTATTATCCCAGCAAACACAGTGGTTACGGGCACGTTCTGGGCACGCGCTGTTCGTGCTGGCGGAGTGCCGGCTAACGGGCACATAACTTTGTCTCCTTTCTGGGCGCGTACTGGCGAGGTACTGCTGTCAATGTAGACCCTTTCATATTCATCGGTGTCTGCACCGTGTCGGGCAGGTACACTGAATTGGCTAATGGATGCATGCTTTATACTGATGGGCATTTACTGGGCATACATATTTAACGGTGTCTTCCTTGTGTCGGGCAGGTACATAGAATTTGCTGATTGATGCCTGCTTTATAGTGCTGGGCATTTACTGGGCAGGAATATTTAGGGAATTAATAATTAGAAGCGTTACTTGCACTTAAGTGTACGTGCCATGTAGTTATTACTAGGAAAACGCTAAAGCCCCGTCGCGTTGATGGATGAGCTTTTTTGTAAGTTTTTAGTTTGCGTGAGATCACTTTACTTATCATATGCTTTTTGAACGCATTGCAGGTGATTGTTGTCAAGTTTCTATTGTTACTTGTTAATTGTTATTAAATACCTCAAAAAACTCAATTTAACACCTTTATTTATATGGTTTCTGGTTAATGTTTTCAACTTTTTCTTTCAAAAAGCAATACATCACTATAACCTTAATGTCCATGTGAAATATGAACGTTCTAGCCCCACCCGTTTGGTCAGAATCGGCCCAAATCTCACGAAAATATCGCACTTAAAATCGAAAAAAATCGTAAAAGTATGATATTCATGAGAAATATTTCTTCGATTGTACCCAAAAACGTGGCAGGTCTAAGTTCAGAGGTTTCGAAGGTCCCCTCAAAATTTCATCAAGATCGCATATGCCGTTTGCCCGGAATCGTGCGAAAAAACAGACAGAAAAACAAACAAAAAAAAACCCCAAAAAACATCGGAGCTAAATTTTTTGAGGGGTCAGTGAAATTGAAGTTTTCGCTTCGCTCGCTTCGCTCGTCCAATAAATAACATGCTGAGATTTATCCAGATAATATTATTACGTTACACGTCCTTTCCGTACTTTATGACCACCAATTATTGAAACGTCAGCAAAACCAACAAAGTGACTGAACTTCGTAACCGAAATGTTAAAGCAAAAATGCATGATCAAATTTTGCAAATAATATTATGCTTTTAACAAGTCTGTTTCTTTCTCATTATTCAATGATGTTGTAGTCAAATTTTAATGTGCCACATTGCGTTAATATCCTATGAATACGGTTCAACCGTTTTGGCTCTTACCTTGAGATATCAATACCGTTGTCCTAAAAATAACCAAAATAGATTTAACACACTCAACATTGTAGATTATTATTATTATTAATTTATTATTATAATTTTTTTTTAATAATTAATTAATATTAATTGGTAGAGCTATGGTACGTTAAGCCGGAGGTTCTGGGTTCGAGCCCCAGTCGGGGCAAAATTTTACGACGATTGCTACGAATCAATAATAATAATAGTAATAATAATATATTTATTATAAAATAATAATATAATAAATAATTATTGTAGTTTATATTATTATTATTTATTTATTCATGTCAATTGTCGTTAAAGTTTGCTCCAACTTATTATTATTATAAAAGCTGAAACTGGACTTCCCGTACATCTTGAATACTAAATACAAATTTAGTATTTAGAACGACGACTGACAGGAATTAATGATTGCTAGTTGAACCTCTAGAACACTGTTTATTACAAAATATTTGTTTATTAAAATAATATAACATATAACAGCTACATATAATTTAAAAACAACTATTTTCCAATGTCTACTTATCAAATTACCCTGCAGCCAAGAAAGAAACTTAGAAGTTAAATTTAAATTAACTATGATCAGTTATTTTAATAGTAAAAAACAATAAAATATAATAATATCATTATAACAATTATTGTATTCTTATTTCTATGTGCAATAATTAGGCACATTCACAAAAGGTATATTATACTAATACAAGTCTTTTGTGACACTTCCATTGTGTATGCCCCACATTATGTACAATTAAAAATGTGATTAAAATTATTTTCTTACAATTCCTTACGCTTTCAGATTCAGGCCTGCACATTATTTATTTTGGTTTCACATCAAGTATATTAGTCTGACTGCTATACACGAAATTACTTTTGGATAATGCTTCTTTTTTTGTATCATCCAATTTAGACCTTAATTATTTTGTTTTTCTTGTTCAGTATATGTTTAGCAGATTTTTTTATCTTAATGTCTTATCTTCACAAATTTTAAATATAATATTTAAAACAAACAAAGTTATTGCATAGGCCTACATTATAATTACAATATTGTATTTTTTTTAATCCGATATACTTTCCCAGTGTATTTGTGGAAGCCTTTCTATGAAATTAATAATAAGATAATGTAAGTTCGCACCATTACCATATAAGTTAAAGAAATAAAATAATAAAGAACAAAACATATTATTAATTTGAGTCGTAATCGCATGTTACGTTTCGAACAACCCGCCCATGGGCTAGACGCTTATATAACCCAGCTAACGCGCCCAGATACTCATAGGTGCGGTTGTCCGAGTGGTGAAGGCGTGCGGCAGTGGAGGATGGTATCCCGTGATCGAATCCGGCTAATGGCGATAAAATTTTTCTCGTGTATATTCCGTCGACTAACTTGTACTTGTTATTCCTCAGATGGTCTAAAAAATGAAATTAGTAGCTCCTCTTGATTAAAAGTTATTAATTTTTTAATTCGTTTACTTATTGTATTAGATAGCGCCAGCGTTTCTTCAAACATGGTTCTGGGCGAGTGCCTTTTTAATGCTGGGCGCGCGCCCGTCGAAGCCGTAGTGGCTACAAAAGTGAATGCATATATGATGCTGGGCACGCGACCGCCCGAGACGCCGGGCGAGTGACTTTCTTATGATGGGCATTCATACTATGTAAAAAACCGTGAAGGTGAAGGTGGCGGCAAAAGATGCTGGCCCTTATAAACACAAAGGGACATATTAACACTGGGCAGGTATCAACCAATTAGGAACACACGATACTTGCCCGGCACTGCTGGCGCCCGAACAACAGTGCCATTACGATACTGGGCACAGTTTTTGTGTTTCAAAATAAATAAACCATGATCACTTAGAAAAACATGTACGATAATCCTTTAATGTTTAAAATGCATACGATAATAATATATAAATTCAAATTGATCCAAATGGATTTAATTAAATTAAATTAAATTTATATAAACACACTTAAAATTTAAGAAATAATTATTAGGGCATATCCCTATTGATTGAAAACATGCAATAAACGAAAAACAGTTTAAGGGAAAATAAGAAATAAAATCCAGTTTGTTAGACGTTCCCACCTGAAACGAATATGAGCATTGTCGCCTAAAAACACAGAACGTATTTTTTTCCTTCAGTTAAAATCTCGAAAACAACGGTGACTTTGATACTTATGACTAAATTCTTAATATATTCTAGCGCACACGTTATTTGTATTTGTAATTCCCGCGTATTTCTTACGCCACAGCATTTTATTGTGCCGCCTCTAGTTTCTTTTTAACAGGCGGTGACGTTTTCATTGTTGTGCAATGGCCGCCGGTTTTTAGCAGTTTGGCGTTACGTTTTACGTGTTTTATAAATAATATTTACACGGTGTTAATAATATTATTTATATAATTTTACGGTTATGAGGAAATATCATCGTTTATCTGTAAGTTTTTGCCATTACTTTTACCAAATTTAACTTTAGCCTAGATGCATTATGCATATCAATTGTGTGCCATTGGCATCCGCATCCGCATCCGTATTTGATTGATTCGCACTGCCGAGTGATATGCAGCTGTGAGGAATCTTCAATAGAGTGTACTTAATAAACATAAACATAATTATGTTGAGAGGGTGTTACGACATTACGGTTGCCAACTCTGACCAGCCTCCCATATAAATTCGTGGGAAAGAGAGCATCACGGGGGTTTGGGTATAGCGGCGCGGGCGAAAATTTGGAAATTCAGCTTTTTAGAGTGCGTTTGGTGCGTTTTAGAATATCGTGGTGGTCTTGATGCAATACGGAAACAATGTATAGTGGTCCCAACGAAAGAATGCAGGTGGCTCGAAATTGTTTTCCCAACATAACAACTTTGTCAATTCTATTCACGCTAGTTCAGCGTGGATCTTGCACACGGAGGAACTCTGTGATCTAGCACAGATAATTTTTGCTTGCGTTGGTAAAATATATTTCTCTTTCATACATCAAAGGCGACATTCTATTTACCGCGCATTCATTCTACCCCAACCACTACCAAGCATCTGCATTATTTCGTTGGAGCAAGTATAGCTTTTGTGCAGTCAAACTCAAAACTGACTGACTGAGTGTCTGCATTGACAGCGGACTGGGGGCAGTCTTCGGCCAGCGGCCTCGCTCGGCTCGTTCGCAGTCGTGTTGAGTTCGGCTAGCGGGGGGGGGGGGGTTGCCGGTTAGGTCATGGGGAAGTGGAGAAAAGCAATGTTTACTCGTTAGTGGGGATTTGGTAACGAAGCGATGAGTAGGTTGATTGTTCAAAACTTATTTTTGTTATTTGTTATAGTATATAGGGTTTTTTCTGACGAAAATTATACCAAATACACTAATGTTGCAATTTGTCCTGGGTCTAAACCAAAATGACCTGGATCACTAGGTAAATTTTAAAAAAATGATCTGTATCTGGATCTAGGCATATTTGAACAATAGTATCTGTATCTATATGTAGGTACTATTAAAGGTATCTTAGTCAACACTGACCAGAGTTACAGTCCACGTCATCGGACTACCAAATCCAGGCTGCCACCTTACAGCATCTGCTAGATTCTAGCCCACTCACATCATTCTCACCTCACCTGTTATTGCCCCCTCCCACCTCCAACGTTAACAGCGCCTTCCGACCATGCAACTCTAAGTTATAAAGATCTTCAATGGCTTCGTCTAAAAGATCGACGTAACCCCCACTCTGTCTGTCTCGTCTCGTTCATCGCGTATTATCAAATTCTTTACCGTCTTATCTTGCTACCAACTTCACGCATCTCCATTCAAATCATCTCTTTAACACTAGATCAAGGACAGGTACTGAACTCATTTTCCCCGTTCACAGGACAAACCTACTCGACAATTCATTCACCATCAGTGCAATTAGAACTTGGAACGCTCTACCGTCAAACATCAGGGACACCCACGTCAATAGTTATAATATTTTTAAAGTAAAATCCATGAATTATATTTCACAAAATGCCATGGGAATACAAAATAACATAAATAAACACAAACGCACTTTACGCACTTTTTGGTAAGTGTTTTATTTCTGACCGTGGTTATTGTTCGTGTGTTTTTGTGTTAATTTATATCCTCCCGGTCTAAGAGTCTTGGTTTTTAATTACTGAATAACATCTCTCTCTCTCTCTCTCTCTCTCTCTCTCTCTCTCTCTCTTCTCTCCTCTCTCCCCCTAATATTTATCGTAGTAATATAAATTTAGCTCCCTCCTACAGTAATGACGTTGCACTACACTCTTACGAATGAATAAGATGTGTGAATGATAGTGTTTTTTTATAATATAAATATTGTTAGTAGAATTACACTCGGACTTGTAACATTTTCTTTATGACAAATTGATTTTGTAAACCAACAAAGAACAAACATAACTAAGTATTTTTTTTAACCAGTAATTTAAGTTTATTACTAAGTAAGCTTACAATTGTATTTTGTTTATATAATTGTATTTGCACTATCTATGAAATATACTTTGTTTACTTTAATATCTAGGCTATAAGCTGTAACAATTAAATTAAATGATGTATGTAGTTATATCAAATCAGATTGGGTGGAAGAAAAGGCTTCACTAGCCTTAACCCCGCCTTAATAAAAACCTTAATCAATCAATCAACCATTGTTATGATGACAAACCGAGTTCGGTGCTAATCCACTTATTGTCTGGAGTGTATTCCTTGTACATAGATACACCACGCCCCTTTCGGATCAGTGAACACCACTTACCATATTATTTGATTCGCATTATATCCAGTGTTGAATCCATCTATAATCACGAAACCCTCCCGGGAACTGTCATTTGCCCCCCCGGGAATCAATTGACTATACACTACACTACACAATTGACATGCACTATATATTCCGTCATTTTGAAATGTCACTTTGCCGTTATTGAAAGGGCACGAACATATTGCTTTAAAGGTTTTTGTTAAGATTTATGTTTGCAACTGTAATCAAATAGGCAGCTGGCAGACCCTACGAAAAACGTGTGGCCAACTCACGAGGTCAGGAACTCTATTTGTGGTCATTCGGAAGGGTTCCGACTTCTGTTTAGGAAATTCCCAATTATGTCTTCTTTTGTCTGGGCCCGGGGTAGAATTGGCCCAGAGCATGGCTCTGCTAATCGTACAAGGCAATTCAAGAGAAAAAGTCCACCTCGCAAACATCTGCTAGTAAGAGGGGAGTATATTTCTTCCCGAAACCAGAGGCGAGCTCTGGCAATCGTCGTCAGGAACACCTCCCCCTTCCCTTGACGATCTCCCCGACACCGATGACAATGACACAACGAACGATGACAAAGACGATGACGACCGCGACGTGAGAATCCCCCCTTCCTCCCCTTACCCGTGGCTGGTTCTGACCAGCATGGGCCAATCATCCCCATATCCCGTAGACTAGCGTGATGCATTATGACCTAACGGTTGACGCGTCCTTAATCCAAACAAAATCTTTTGTATGTTCGAAAATACTATTATCAGGTATCCAATGCGTAGGCATCCTGTAGAAGGCAATGCATAAGTGTCAACATTGACAATGATTCGTGCATGAGGACGGTGAGGGGTTGTGTCTAAAGAATATACAAATATTCAGTGTCGGAACTAGGCGCCCGCAGGGCCCGCTTAATAAAAAAAAAACACAGTATTTCACCCTGTTTGGAAAAAAATTGTATTTGTTTTCGTTGCTAAAATGACCGTTTTGTGAATCTAGAGGTTCAAAGGTGAAATCGAGCGGATATTTAAGAACTTTTAGCGTCCACAACACAACAACACATAAAAACTACATTATTTTGGATTTGCGATCAGCCCTCAACTCTTTTCTAAAACGCACCAAACGCACTCTAAAAACCAGATTTTCAAAATTTTCGCTGCGGCGCTATTGTTGGGGGGCTTTGACCCCAATCCTCCCGTACTTGGTCCCTATATAATAGCCCCCCCCCCCGGGATGAAAAGTCTGAATTCAACACTGATTATGTCTCTGATTTCCTGCTTGTTATCTTCTTAGTTGAGGTGTTGCAACTTACTTCTAGTTCATTAGATTTTATAATCTCCAAACATAGCTGATTTTCTAAAGTGGTATTACGTGTTTCTATAACATATGGATCGTTAGAATTCTCCAAAACCGGGCAAATAGTATAATGTTGAATAAAAGCTTCCCATTTGGCACGAAACGTTCCTAGTTCTTTACAAGTTCTGGCTGTGTATAGCATACTGTCAGGAGTATCCCCTGGTAATTGAAGTATTTCTTACATGCTTCTTACTAATTTATTCAAATCCTCCAGGAATCTCATTAGTAATTTTCCAATAGGACCGTTCTGAAAAGGGTAAATTAGGGTTGGCCATATATATATATATATAAATATATCTCAATCAATCAATGCTTTATATCTATTTTTTAACATTGTACAAAATAGACCAAAAATTAGACAGTTTTAAATTGGTGGCCGCATAGCTCAGTTGGTAAGAGCATAGCCCGGTAAGCTAAGGTCCCGGGTTCGATCCCCGGTGTAGTCACTTTTTTAATTTCTGTCTAAAGTACTAATATATATGTATATATATTGATTGAGGATGTTAAGCTTCTGATCAGCCATTAGTAAGGGAGAAATGATGACGGACTATAATTTAGTTTTAAGGTTGTTTATAAGAGCCGCAAAATCTGTCACTATGGATTTGTTGAAATTAACTCCTAAAATTAATATTTGATGGATTCTGTTGAAGATATACTGTTTATTGTCATTGTGGCATTTATATGGAAAGGTTCTTCTAGTAGTTTACCTTTTTCAATGATAATGGCAACACATATTTTTGCATTTATTGTGAGGTTTAATTTATCTAATCTACTGTTCACCATTTGTGTAAGAGCTGTGGCAGCTTCCTTATTCTTAGCTATGACAACAAGATCGTCGGCTAACCCTAAGATTGTGAGATTGTCTAAACCATGAACTAAATTGAAATCATACATTTCTGATACTTCATTTTCTGACAGTTCATTTAGAAATTGGTCAGTGATTAATTTATACAAAAATGGCGATAAAGGGGCACCTTGCAATACCCCTTTATTTATATTGATTGGCTTAGTGTTTGCTTGTAACTGTGTGGTATTTCCAATATGTAGTTCAATTATTAGGTCCTTCAGAAGTGTTGGTAAGGCACGACTGTTGAGGAATTAATATATATATATATGACACATAAAATTGAACTTACAAACTTAAGATTATATTCTCGCAGTTACAGTTCCTCATCGTCCTCTTCGCCATCTGTTTCATTATCACTTGGTTCATCCATATCTCTCACATTTTCACACCTTTCAATGTCAGCTGAACATGAACATATTTCGGTACACGCAAGTCCATTCATTACACACTTGCAGGGTGGTAAACATTTTGATTTACCACAAGAACACCGTACTATATTCAACAGTTCTTCAGGCCCGCAAGGGAGGTCACACATTACTGGCTCATACGATTGACCATCATCTATAGTCCATCCAAAGTCTGTTACTGGTGGTATACGAGGGTTTGCAACATGCGATTGCTGCCAAATCATTGCTTGATAATGAGCTCTTCTGATAGCTGGGCGTAGTGCAGCTTGTGTTGGTGGCATACTAATGCCTTCTACTTGCTTTTTCGTAAAAAACCACCATCGTAACTCACTTAGAGTATTTATTTTGGGCACTCGCAAGTACACAGAGCATATGTATTCTTCAAGGACACGATATGTTTCTTCTCCAATAATGGTTTCTGTTCCACCTAGTGATGCAAGGGCTTCCAGGACATTGTCATCAGCATCTACAAACCTGTTCCAGAAACTGGTCTTAGATTTACCAGAAAATGAACCAGTAATGTCAGCTCCAGAAAGAGAATGCATTCCGAGTAAAGCAACAACTCGTTTTTGTCCCAATGCTTCAGAAACTTTTCGTAATGAAATTCGGCGTGGTTTAACCCCTGTTAAAACCAGATAAGAATCTTTTGGGAGTTGTGAATATCGATGTGTAGCCAACACTAGAACGTCAGTGTCAGGAGTGAAGATAGTCAAGGACTGAGCCCCTCTTTCGGTTGCATGAAGTGCATGGAGAATGATTTTCGTGTCGGCCTCTTCTTGAGAACTGCTTAAGTTGTCGACATGAAGTTTAGTGGCTTTTGCAATGTTGCGGTAAGAAACAACAACATTTTTATCCAAGTCTGTAGCCTTTTTTAATATACTTTCACTCAACAATTCTGTAATCGAATCTTTATTTTTGAAATGGGACAGAAGTTTGTTTAGAGGGACCGATTTTATTATTGTGTGAGGTTCTATTTTGTACTGAATGGGGGGCTTTCCCAGCTGCCGTTTGTTTCTTGTGAAATTTTTCAGTGATTTCTCAACATACGTATCAAATACAACATGAACCTCTGTGAAACTTCCATACTTTGAAAAGACTTTCTTACAAAACTGATCTGCCAAATCTGAAATAGTCCTGGTGTCCTTTGCAAGCTTTAATGCGTGTATTTCTGCCATTCCATCTACAATCGCAACTGATATTTCAGAGCTGGAAATCTCATTTGGGTTTGGAAATTCTGTATCTTCAGCTTGAAGTTCTTTGGATGCGAGGTCTTCCAAATGATGCATTAGCTTACTTTTTGATTGAACGTGGTTCATGGTCCCATCAATCTCAAACATACTGCGTGGAACTGCAGATAGCTCGTATTTACCGATACATTCTTTTAGGTTTATTTCTGGTCGAGAACGACATAGAACAACAAGACGATTGAAAAGCTTCCTGTCTTCTTTTAACTGAACAACACCCTCTTTGGTTTTAACTTTAACTTTCTTCGCCATAGTCTTACACAGTCTCAACTTGTTTTGTGGAACTGTATCCCACAAATTAACAGTCTTATCAATAATACGTTCACGAACGAATTTCTGATAGTGCGCTAGACCAAGGTCTGGCATTGCACAGACATCATGCATAACTTCAGCTGGAGCAACAGTCATTGTAACCAGATTGACCAAATCGTTGCCATCATAGGTAAAAGGATTAATGAAATTACCTAGACATTCCACCATGGAAGTCACATTTTTCGAGTATCGAGTTGATGTTGCCTTGGATGCCTCATGATGAACCTCTCCCTTTCTCATCATACGTGGTGCCATACCATCAGAACAAATCTTAGCTAACTCTGGACTTGTTAAAAAGAACTTGTTAAGGGTTTGCGTATTTTGTGTTATCCCTACAATGCCTCCACTGACTTTCATACGGCGATTTTCTTGTTCAAGCGCTTCGTCTGCTCCTAAAGAACAAAAAGGAACATCCGATTTGTTTGGGGCCCACTTACCACTTTCAAGTTCTTCCCATGTATCACGATCATTTATGTGCAGCACTTTCATTTCCGCTATGTGCCATGCGCATAGTGCACTGTAATTTCTCAAGTCCATTGCAAAAAAGTATTTATTTAACTCTTCTAATGCGGACAATCTCAAGTTCCAGTCGGCATTACGTACTGAACGAATGAAAGACATAAGAGTGAAAACCATGTCCATGTAGTTTAGAACCATTTTGAAAGTAGGGTTGTTCTCACTCTTCTCTTTACAAAAGTCCTGAAGCTTCTTGTACAGCTCGATCTCTTCAATCTCTTTAGTTACAGCTTTGGTCGTAAATGATATGACTTCTGGGTCCTTTTTCTGCCAGGATTCCCACAACCTTAAGCCAGAACTTTCACATTTTCCTCGTAATCCATTATTCTGTTTCAAGAATTCTTCAAGAAGCATTATGAATAAGGCGTGAAGAGTTGTAATGTGAGCCTTACATGATCGACGAACTGGCTTTCCTTCTAGCAAATGACGCACCGTTGTGTCTCCAAAAAGACCGCTTTCTACCCACGATTCAGGAATGCCTGTATATTCAATGTAATTCCCAATCGCTCTTAATGCAGCCATTATTATGTGCAAATCTCCTGGAATCAGAACCCAATTGTCAATTGCAAAAGCCATTTGTAAATGTTTCAAAGGTCTGT
Source organism: Sweltsa coloradensis (assembly GCA_024449915.1). Classification (NCBI taxonomy): domain Eukaryota; kingdom Metazoa; phylum Arthropoda; class Insecta; order Plecoptera; family Chloroperlidae; genus Sweltsa; species Sweltsa coloradensis. The sequence goes on along the minus strand of JAMZAV010000694.1, from coordinate 27,467 downwards.
AAAGACCAAGGTCAGCAGTTACAACCATTTTTTTCCCGGGACCCCTAATATATTCATTGACCTTTTCCAGTTGTTTTAATACTGAGTATTGAACTGAAGTATCAGTTGGCGATGCAGGTAGTAAAGGCATGACGGATATACGTGTTTTATGTTTAGTTTCATTTACCATTGCATTGTGTGCAGACCAAGTTAAAAGCACTTTATTTGGTCTTAGAGTTGGATTTAAATCACCACCACATCCCAGCATCCATATTATGTCTTGGGTAGTTGTTGCTGTTAGAAGTTCTGACTTAATTGAAGCAGTCACATCAACACTCATGGTTGGGCTTGCTGGTTTCACGCTCTTATTAAGATTACAGAACAACATTGGATATATGTTTTCAGGAATGTGTATTTCTTCATCATTAGAGACAAGAGTAAGATGTTCAGGAATATCACCCTCTTCAATTGTCTGGTACGCAACGATAACTGTTCCATGAAGAGTATTTCGCCCATCAGGAGTGTCTTCTTGAAAATCTATGTTATCCACTGCAAAATGAATAAACCTTCCAGGAACTATATCGGGTGGTAAATAAAGACCTCCCTGGGCATTCATTTTAGCAACCACTGACTTTGATATTTGGTTTTCTATGTTCCAAATGCGGGAGTAGTGAACAGAGAGGCCGACCGAATGCAAGAAATTCACTAGATTGGAGCTGCGAGTCAACTGGTGAACCGATAAGCCAATTGAGACTTGCAGAGGGAACTCACGTTTATGTTTAATTACTTCTTTTGATGGTGTAGCAACCTGGCACTCTGATAAACATTCAAACATGAGAGTTTGAGCTAAACGATTAGCCCGAACATCAATATTATTTAAACGTTTAGGTACGGAGGAGATATTACCTTTTCCAATCAGACACCATTTAAAAAATACAGACAATAGTTCAGGTATCTGCTCTGAGTTAGCATCCATACTTCCTCCGAAGGTCCAAGGTTTAGCATTCAAAACAGTTTTCCTTATCACCTTGGCTGCCACAAATAGTGTCTTCAACTGCTCTTCAAAGGTGTCCTCCTCAAGTTTCACAATAGCATTATCTTTTGTGCTTTTATAACATACTCGTTCTGATTCATTTTTTCGCTTTGGAACAGAAAATTCAACTCCAGGTATTTCTTCTTCAAGGAAAACTTTTAGTTTTCTTCGAGACCGTAGTTTTATCGATGGATCGAGTCCATTGGAATAGGATACATTAATATATATATTATGCAATTCAGCCATGCAGGTAACATTTCCGTCATCAAGAAACTCTTGCACCATACTGATAAATTCAATATCAGATGCCAATGAGGCTGTCGAACTACTTTTGATTTGTGCGTGCACCTTTTGACTCCGAATTACATTTGTCACATATTTGGCCCAGCATGCTGCGTGGTACAAAACACCAATTGCGTGGGCATCCTGTGGATTGATACACTCATTTAGTCTAACAAGCCATGTACTATTACCACTTATCTCAACTGCTTCCCTTAAGTTAGCCCCCCCTGAATCATAAGAAACCTGATGTAGTTGCTGCTTTCGAGTGTCTTTGCCATCGCAGAAAAAACACAAGTCTTTGTTATATTTTGATGTTTGTTGACATCGTGTAAACGGTTTAGACGATGATGGTAATTCCTCTACAAATTCCACATCAAGTGTGCTCTTTATTGACAAAAATAATCTTTCCACTCTTTCATGTCTCTTTTTATGAGTTAAATTTTTATAACAACTAAGATGCCACTTAACCCCATTGCGCTGTAAATTTTCAACTGAACAATCACCATTGAAGTATACTAAAATACTGCCACACTGCGTATCTTTCCATGCTGAATAACTAACAATTGCTTCTGAAAGAATTCTAAAAGTCTCTTCACTAGCACTGTCCACAAATACTTCTTTACCCTCTTTATTACACAACAAACAAAAATCACCAAGTCTTTTCCTCTTCCCACAGACTGAGTCATCTATTCTTGCTAGGGACTTCATACTAGTGGATCTTCATATAATTTTTCATTCCCGGTACCTATAAAATAAAAAAACTCTCCCCTTTAGAATTCCGTTAAAAAACATGATTTGTATTATATATTCTAGCGCCTAGACTGATTTGTAACAATTAACCTAACACTACTTTTTAAATTTCATTGTTTGAGACTGCTTGCTAAAATTGTTGGCAGTATAAGTTTTCCTTTGCAATACATGCTTGCCTAGGCCATCCTATCTCCTAACTTGTATTATCGGATATACTTACTATTGGATGTATCTGACACTGATGAACGTAATCCATTGCACTTTCATTATCAAAAAATATGTCTTCTTCATTTTCGAAATGAATATAACACTCTCAACATCACTTTTTAGTTTAGTTTTCGCGTCTTTGCGCCGCCATTTTTCATAATTTTGACGTCATACTCATTGTTGGCTAACATCCTGTCGTAGATCAACCACTGCCTTCTAAATACATAGCGGACATAGTCCCGTACGTGAAGGCATCGTAGTAGACGAACAAAATTACGTGCGATCCGTAACATTTTATGCTTAAAGGCCCTCTGTAGTAAAGTGAGGTCAATTTTTAACAAATGTCCAATTCTATAACATTACTCGAAAGCACGTGCTCATAAACGTAACTGCGAAAACCGCATGCCGCTGTGTTCTTTCTCCGCGAAGTTAGCGGCGTTGAAAGCGAGAGTGGGGGAACCCTACGTCATCTCAGTCTTATCGAGGCGAGGCGAGAGTTGTCGACTCTGCGGCTAGCGAGATAATATGCACGCGTTGCCTTACTCACGCCGACCGCTTTACACTTGACACTTGACACTACTGACGTATGGTATTTCGCTTCGCATTTTCTTGGCAACAATCAGCATCATGTCAAACATACAGCCTTACCGGTTCGAACCCCGCAAAAATGATAAAAATGATTTACCACCAAGTATGAAAACTGACGAAGAAAGTATTTGCTGTACGGAGAGTGATGTGATAAGTAAAGTTCGAGGAAAGTGCAGAGTGCATCACTTATCACACGGCATTTCAAAGCGTCGTTTTATGTCATGATACGCTTCAAACTGCCCTACAAAACATGGTGTCCTTCATAGATGGTAAATCAAAAGCTTCTATATAATCTACTATAAGACGCCACAAATAAATGTGGTGTGTTATAGAGTACAAACAATTTATTAGCTGGATGAACGCATGGTCTACCCTAAAACAATAGAAAAGTAATTCCTTCTTGTGTCGTTCAGAAAATAAGACAGAATTATCCCGAGAGCGATGGCGTGTACGTTGATTTTACTGCTACAGTTGGATGCGATGCCGAATATTTTAATTGAGAGCAATTAATTAAAAGAATTCAGGTTCAGTGAAATTCGTTATGTATCTGAATTCACTTTAAATTATGGCACAAAACATCGAATGTATTTTCTTTAGATTTTAGAACACAGTCATAATAATATTATGTTCCAATCTATTATTAAAACTTCAGGCGGGATTCAAACTCACGTCCTATGGATGGTAATCGGTTTGGACCATTTGGAACTACATCTTAACAAACGAACGTTATAACCATTATATTCATTAATAAAATCCGACTACTAGACAAGAATTGGCTCACCATGTATGTTTTATAGCAGGGCTTATAAACCACTTTATTATAGTATAAAAATTCTCACTCATAAATCACATATTTATTTACTCAATGCACTACTTACTTCACATATATGTATTGTTCAGAAACGCACGAAAACAATTCGAACTCATTCCTCAGACATACATAGACGCCGCTATGCTAATTGTACCCAATCCATATTTTTGAACGGTTTCTGTGACCGCCAAATTATTGAGTGACTTTTCGTACATTTAGTTTAACAGTCAAAGAAGAACCTTTTACCGATTGCTCTACGTTTGTTAGATGAGAGCCGCATCTTGTGCATAAAACAAAAAAGTACCTTCAGACCATATAGATACTACTATGCTTCAGACATTCCCAAACACGAGAAACAGATTGTTGGTCTCGCTTTCGGCAAATCACTATTCTTTTTACAGGTAACGTTCTCTTCTTCGTGGCCGTCAAGTTCATGTCAGTGTCAGTGTCACTATCAGACTGCTTTTTTAGAAAATAACGTGGAACTGATTTATTTCGAAATAAGCCTTATTGTCTATTGATGTTTTAATGAAGATGATAGTTCAAAATCTTCATCTACAAAATGCTCGTAACAATTAACCTGTATTTGGTTGGGAGTTAAACCTTTGCGATTAACTTTGTTCACCCACGCACGATGTCTAGTAGGTGATTTTTCGCGATCAGGATATCTATGAAAATTAACTTTTTTTCCGTCATTTCTGGTGTTTTTCAGTTTTGATATTGCAACCAAAGACGTAGCATATATCCATTCTTGTTTATATGTTGTGAAGAGTGTATAAAAAGTTTGTCGGCAAACCTATACAAAATAACCACGGTATGTATAATATCTAAATAAAGCACTAAGTTAGTGAACATTCAGTTATTACTTCACACGCAAAACTTCACCTACTTCACATGAGATACTGGAAAAATGCTGCCAAGGAGACACTGTCTTTGTGACCTACGGTGCAGGCGCGTAGGAACGTTTTCAAAGTTTGGTGATTGGGGGGGGGGGGGGGGGGGGGGGGAATTATTAGCAGATTTGTGGGCGGCAGCAAAGGCGGAAAACAAATTCAACATACTACAGTTATTTCGTCATGTTGAAACTGCATTCGGACTCTGTAAACAATGTTGACAGCAACTATCTGGGATCTAAAACTCAAAAAATGAACGTGAAGTGGCCCATTTTAGTAAATTTCAGACTTTTTTTTATGTAACGACAAAGCATATAGGAAAACATATTCGTTTTACCAAGGTGATTCGAATTGTATAAGTGTATGTGCATGATTACTATGGAAATATGGGATTAATATTTAGCTCACATTAGTTTTGACCCCCTGCCCCCCCCCCCCCCCCACCCCCTGGGCCAAACTTAGGTAGGGCATTGCCTCCCTTACCTTCTCCCGGTTTCCCACGCCACTGCTACGGTGGTCCTAAGACTGATGACGGTGTAGGGTTTTGGGTGTCACGGAAGTCGAGCCGCTAGCCGATAGCAGGAGCCGCCGTGCTTGCGTGAAGCGTCTGACTGAGATGACGTTCACATCGTAGCCATGTGAAACACTAACTAGCGATAAATCCTAGGCGGCTGATCCGATTTAAGTCGCGTTTTCGGCTATTGTTTTCTCGCAAGAAATGACGTTGAACTAGACTTGGTTACTTTACTACAGTGGGCCTTTAATTTTGTGAAAAAATATTTTCTGTCATTTTGAATCCAATATGGCAGTATTTTTTTAAATTTATTTATATGCATACCACTTAACATTAGGAACATAGAAATAGTTTTTTCAAGCTAAATTTTTTAGTAAAACCGATTTTGATAAATCTCAAATTTAAAAATATTTAGGGGTTGTTTCCCCCTTCCAGTCGCGGGTCCGAGACCCCCACCATCACATTTCTGATTCCACACTTCATAAGGAAGAAAATGATACCACTCCCAATACTCTATCACAAAATTGCACACGGGACCCACAAATATCATGATAAGAGAACCCACTAATAGCGATATTTACTTTTTCACACACGCGCGTGATTCGGCACCTCCACCAAAATCGTTTTTTTTAAATACTTACCAAATACTATAGACTCAAGTCGAAATTTCGGGTACTCGCACACCCCTAGCTGTCACTCACTTTCAATTCACCCCTAGAACTTTGGTGTAATATAGCGTTCATGTTAGTGGCGTACATGAATAGCCTTTAAAATAACAATAAATAAACAAAATACTTGTGACACACCTCACAACTGATCGCGACACAGTGGTTGAGAACCGCTGCTTTAGACAACATTGTTGTTCCAATCAATGAAAGTATAGCTTTATTACTTGTTTTGATTTTACTATTCTCATTTATCTTTGACTAGTGCAGTGTCCATTCTCATGTGTTTTAAAGCATATTTTGCAATATGAGATTCTGTGATACATGGATTTAACCTATCATCATTGATATTTTGCTCTTCACATGATAATTTACGAGTGTATTCATTGCGGGTTTGGTTATTGGGAATAGAAAATCTCCCCTAGAACTCATCGCGAAGGATGTTTCTTTCAATACGACATTGAGGACTGTCACATTTTGCATCCAAGTTCACAGCCTTTGAACGTTGAGTAGAATTGGGTTTTCTGGTACATGAATTTCTCATTTTGTTCATCTCTATCTCTTCTTGACACTCTTTCAGGATTCGTAGATTCTTTGTATTTTCTAGCATTAGCTTTATAGGCCTACTGCTTGCTTATTCTAGCATGTTAATTGGAAATATCTACTTGCGGTATGTTTTGGGCCAGGTAAATAATTTACGGAGTTTGATAGAAATTCAGACAATTTATCAACATTAACGTTGAACTCATCTTGACTCATATCTAATTCGAAATGTGTAATCTTTTTGAGAAACTCAGCATGTAGTCACATCTGTTTCAAATCTTTATCATCACAACTATCCAGTATAATGTCTATCCCCTTCTACAATAACTTCAATTTTTGATGTTGAAATTCCTTTGTAGGGATCAACATTTGAGTTTTTGTTTCTAGACGGTTTACCCTCTACTTGAGAATCAATTCCTAACTCTGGATTATTTTGCTGATATTTGGAAGTTATTAGTTGCGGCGTTCTTCTGGATGTGCCCTTGTTATGTGTGCTCTTAGTCCTTTGTAAAGCTTTCCAAAAAATTACAAGATGTTTTGATATCAGTCTGCTCTGCCACATTAGCTGACGTACTTGCACCAACATCTTTGACATTATTTTTTTGTGACGATACTTGTTTCAAGGAAGTTGATGTTGAGGAGGTTTGAGAAGCACAATTATACAAACACATGATATGCATTCATGAAATTCGTGCTGCAAATATTTAACCTCCTTCTCACAATGAGGACACTTTATGTAGCAGTGTTTTAAAAGCACTATGGAGACCTCGATATTCTTAATAGGTTCGTCAGTTCCAGTTTTTGCAATGATTGTAACATTATGTATTAGAATGTAATTAAAAATACCAGAATTCACAATAACATTTTGCTCAAAGCTTCTCTGCATGCTACCGTTTTGCTAACGATACTTGGTGGATATACAGAATTGTGGATTTGTATCTTTGAAATAAGATGTTTGATGCACCACCAAAATAAGCTGTCACATGTTTAAATTTTCGTCAGATCAAAATATTATGTTTTAAAAATCAAGATATACTCACAAACTGTGCCGAACAAACTGTAGATAAAAATACTCAGTATAATTGGATGAGCGAAGCGAAGACTCCAATTTCACTGACACCCCCCCCCCCCCCACAAAAAAATAAAAATAGCTCGGGTGTTTTTTTTGTTTGTTTATTTTTATATTATTTTTTTGTTTGTATTTTTGTCTGTTTGTTCGCTCTCTACCGGGCAAACGGCATATGCGATCTTGATGAAAATTGGAGGGGACCTTCGAAATCTCTAAACTTAAACCTGCCACGTTTTTGGGTACAATCGAAGAAATATTTCTCATGAATGTCGTACTTTTTTGATTTTTTGTGTGATATTTTCTTGACATTTTGGCCGATTCTTACCAAACGGTTGGGGGTACAAAGTTCATATTTTACATGCACATTAAGGGTATGGTACCTTTGAAAGAAAATGTTGAAAAAGAAAGCCAGAATCCAGAGAATAAATATTTTAATATGAGTTGTTTGCAGTATATAATAACAATTGATAAGTAACAATATAAACTTGACAACAATCACCTACAATGCGTTCAAAAAGCACTTGCAAAAGGAAAGAGATCCCACGCAAACTAAAAACTTACAAAAAAACTCATCCATCAACGTGACAAAAAAGCGTTTGCAAAGCTTCCTAGTTAGGGTTCACACAATAGTACAAGCCAACGGCCTTGCCATGTTGAATATACACCGGTTCTCGATTGATCACCGAAGATAAGCAACAACGGGCGGGTCAGTACTTGAGTGGGTGACCACTTGGGAACCACGTGCTGTTGGCAAAAGAGGGTGAAGCAAGATCGCCAAAGTGTGCCCCCGATAGGAAACGATCTTGCACTTTCACCTTTAGCCACTCTGCGGAGTACAATGTACAAGTTTCTGGTATTAAATAAAAAAAAAAAAATAAGAATTGATGTCAATTAACAAATCCATAAACTCACCGCCATGTTGTTCCTATCCCGACACTCAATGACAACCAACCAACCAACTAGCTAACTTACATGTCAGATGCACTTAACTCCCTCCCTCCCTCCCTCCCATTATAATGATCCCTTATAAGAAATTTGTCAATCAATGTCCAATAGCAATAATGTTAGTGTCTTTTAATTCCTCCATCCAGGAACGCCGCCGTTCTTTCCATTGCAATGTGAACAGACAGCCATCTTGGTCGAGCGACGCCAGCGATTAGCTGAGGAGAGAGACCACGTGACACCAACTAGTGACGTCACTCTTGAAGACAGCGACACAGGCAACACGACCACCTCCAAGGGACCACGACATGGCCGCGGATTGGACTCTTATAATGTGTTCAAGGTCACACGACAGCTGGAACAACGGGCCTCCGTCCGAGGATGAGACTCAGGCGGACAATCCTGGCCCATCTAGCGCCATCGGTGAGTACATTCCCATTACCTTCCTTGATCTGCAATACAGGTGTTATTTTTAAAATACGTTACTATAACTAAATAGAATAGACTAAATAGCCTAAATAAATTGATTGAGTAAGGTAATATCATTGGGCTTACAACCAATTACAATAACTTTTATCTAGATACAATGCAAGTGTTATTCAAAGAAATTCTTATCAATGCAATTATCAATGACCAAATATCGAGGTTCATTAAGGCCCGCATGCATAGCTTGTACTTATAAGTTGAGTATTGCACGAGTATACTCAAGCGAGACTCAGCCGTTTTTGGTATGCAGAAATGAAAATCGTTCCTCTAATCGATCCTTAACGCTCGATCTTTGAGTCGCCTACAAGGTCGGTCGCGAGGTACCTTGTGCGCGACTCAAAGACGACTCAACATGGCGGACTTCGGTCAGATGGAAGAGTTTGATGAGTATGTGGAGAGAATTTTGGAAGAAAACAACGATGTTGCGGTACCAGAACGGCCAAGAAGATATTTGAGGGATTTGGAGAACCCCCTCGAGTTCTACACCAATGTACAATTCAAGTTGCGTTATCGCTTTGAAAAGGAAACTGTGCTAGCAATGATGGAAGAACTTCACATCACTGAAAGATTGCAACGAGATCGAAGACAGGGATTACCATTGCCACCAGTAATTCAATTGCTGTGTGCATTGAGATTTTATGCAAGTGGCAGCTTCCAGGTAAGTTATCAACCACGTAAAACAGGAATAAGCTCCTAGGGGTAACCATGGTTTCTCCCCGACTGTTGTATTGTCTTGGCTATGCCTAGCTGTCACAACATGTTTAACCAATACGTAGGCCTAGGCTAGGGCTAGGCCTAGACCTACCCTACCATATTAATTAGCTTGTACACATTGTTTACTCTATTAAAAACAGTTTCAAACGATAATAAATAGGGCTGTTATTGGCTCCACCCACAAGGCCCACACAGCATGGGCAGGCCTAGGTAGGCCTAGGGCTAGGGCAGGCTTTACCCAATACCCTAAGCCCTACCCTTGCCTAATTTATTAGCTTGTACACATTGTTAACTCTATTAAAAACAGTTTCAGACGGTAATAAATAGGGCTGTTATAGGCTCACCCACAAGGCCCACACGGCAATGGGCCTAGGCTAGGCCAACTAGCACTAGGGCTTTGTGTATCCAATCCCTAGGACAAGGTCTAACCTAGACTGGGCCAACCCCAAGGCCTACTCCTCTTTACCAAAGGAATAGGGCAGAGCCTAACACCGTTTTCAGACAAGCCTGATTAGCCCTAGGCCTACTTATTTACAGCAATTTATCATTAATATGTCATAGCCCTACTGCAGTGTTGGTAGGGTATGTATGCCTACCTAAGCGGAAGCCTGTGCCTACGTAACCCTGTAATGTCGCTAACCTAACCTAAAGCTAGTGGAATTTCTCTGAAAATAATTGACTTGAATCCACTGCAGATCTTTCTGTAGGCTAAAATATTACCTAACTGCCAGTGACCCATTACTTCAATACCAATATCATATACCCTAGCCTATGGTAACATTATGTTAGGCCTATGGTTCGGTATGTAGGCTATATGAGCAGTGAAACTCGACTGTTGTGTGCCCTAAAACCACATTATTAGTCAATCATTACTTTTGTTTTACAGACAGTCCTTGGAGACCTCCGCCATGTCCACCAGTCCACTGTTAGCCGGTGCCTACACCGGATAACGGGGATCATTGCGGAGCAGTTGGGAGATTTTGTCAGGGTTTCCCAACGCAACAAGGAATGAGAGCCAATCAAGCAGCATTCTTTCATGACAGGCACTTTCCTGGAGTGGCTGGCATTGTAGATGGATCACAAATTCCAATACAAAACCCGGGGGGCGATTTTCCGGAAATGTATCGAAATAGGAAGCGTTACTTTTCCGTAATGTGCAACTAGTTTGTGGCCCCCGGCTAGAATATTGGATGTTGTAGCTCGATGGCCTGGAAGTGTGCATGACGCTCGGATTTTTGAGAACAGCAATGTAAGAAGGCTGTTCGAGACCGAGAGGCTACAGGGGTGTCTCATTGGCGACAGTGCGTACCCCTGTAGGACTTACATCTTACCACCCCTCTTGGTCACACGGAACGCTGCTGAAAGCACGATACAACAGGGCTCATAAGCATGTGCGTAATCTTATAGAGTGTTGTATCGGTGTCTTCAAAAGACGACTACTGTGTCTGAAAAAGGGTCTGGCCTATTCACCACAGAAAGTATGTACCTTTGTCTGTGCTTGTGCTGTGCTTCACAACATTGCTGTAAGAATGAATGACCCCGTCCCAGACGAGGGGGACATTCGTGATCGAATCGTTCCAATGCGCAATGTTGTGCAGCCACAGCACGGCCAGGGAGCAGCGTTCCGCCGAGCGTTCATTGCACGCCACTTTCAATGAATCTCAATGCACGTTGGTAGTGGTTTTCCCTGTTTTTGGATCTCTGTTTGCAATCTTTTTTCTGCTAGCACAGTTACCTATTGTACATTGGTGTAGTATTCTCCAAAATATATCTTGGTTGTTTGTGGTACCGTAGCAGTTTTTTCTGCACAATTTTCTCCACATACTCATCAAATAGGCATGCCTACTAGCGTGCCTATACAAATTTTGTATTGTAAAAATATTACATAATAAACTTTGTAGGCCTAGCTTGAAACACAATCGTAAGTCAAATGTCTTCTAGGGTTGCGTTCCGTAGAAGCGACTGGTCGACCAGTTTTCTATTATAGCGTTCCGTAAATAAAATTGAGCGACCACTCTACCCATTGCCGAGCGTACCATTAATGTTCTGGTCCACGACCACAACGCTCAACGTTTTGAGCTGGGCGTAGTGGTCGTTTGGTCGAGGGCATAAGCATCAAATATTTATTTGGCCTAGAGCATACACAAAGATTACACATGCCTGGCAGTCGTATTTGTCACAATTAAAAGCAGCATCTCTTGCACGTTCCATCGCCATTTTCCCGATGACAAATTTGAACGTTTCTAGTTTCTGAAGTGTTCCGTTGTAGGTTGCGACCAAAGTGACAAACGACGGGTGATGTCACGACCTATCGACGACAAGTGTGGTCGATCCGGTCGCTTCTAGGGAACGCAACCAAGGCACCACTACATGGTCACATTCCCTGACATTCCTCAAGTTAAGACCCTGTTTATATTACTAGCGTTTGACTTCGATGCAAGTTTGTGGGTTACGCCGGTAAAATTCTCTACGGTATGTAAATGGACACGAGTTGCTACGATGGTTTAGTTTTCAATGCTAGTTTCAATCTGCTTTCTAACTCGCGTCTAACGTTAGTAATATAAACGTGGTCTAATGGTTAAAACCAGTGGTGGCCAACCCATGGCCTGCGTGGTGTCAATTAGTCCTCCAGTAACCGGAGAAATATTAAATTAGTAGGCCCTAATGGTAAATTGGCAGTGAAAAATTAATATTTGCCCTTCACATTATAAATTATAGTAAAAACTTAGAGAAGGCACAGTGCTGAAAATCACTCTGTGGTAAAAATGTTTTCAAAATTTAGCATTTTAATGCGTCATTAATTACTAGGAGACACTGATTTTGTAGCACTTTGATTCATAAAAACTAGCTTTACTGCAGGTGGGGTTTTATAAAAAAAGCACAAATTAAAAAAATGCCCTGCGGGGCATGGGCGGGCTGTGATGAGCCCCCCCCCCCCCCCCAAGGGCGTTCCACATTTTAAGTTACAGGCCGCCCCCATTTTTGGGGGCTAGAAACCGCGCCTGCTTTATTGCATTAACAATAGCACTTTGTAGCTCATTATTTTGCAAACATAGCAGAAAATATTATGTTATGAAATTGGTGATAGATGATGAAATGAAATTGGTTGCAAAAGTTATGTTATTTATATTTTGTGTTTAAGGTGCGTTTACAGTGTCACGTTTGGTGCGCCGCGACTCGAGTGCAGCCAATCAGAGAACTGGGTTGTTAAAACAAACCGCCACTGTCGCGGCAACCCAGGTTTTGTTTAACAACCCATTCTCTGATTGACTGCACTCGAGTCGCGGCGCACCAAATGCGACACTGCAACACGCACTTAACACAAAACTTGTGCAAAATGTAGTTAGTAATTCAATAATTTTAAATAAAACCAACAAGTGGAAGAATCATACCTATAAAGGAAAATATAAATGATTAAAATGATTTATGAAAGAAAACTAGTAGGCTACATTTCAAAGAAGATTTATTTAAAAAATATATATTCACACAGGAAGAAAAAAGACATTGTTGTGGCCACTGGCTAGGTGAAAACAAAAAGACAGACACTATAAAAAAGATGCGTGGTTGGGTAGCGAGTAGGCCTACCATAAATCGAAAAAAACCTGGGAAAATATTAACTTAAGAAACATCAACAAGCAGCAGCCTATCAATGCTGAGGTGGACCTTCCTCCCCGAATCCCTCACGTCTCCGACGCCATCGGCCAACGCGAGCTCTTCCTCCGCGTTTAGCGCTCGTGCTTCTTCGGCACGTGCCTTGGATGCAGCTGCATCTGCATCGGACCTCGCTTCCCGCAGGCGGATTTCGTGAAGTTCGTTCTTTCTGCCCAGCTAAGGTTTGTAGCTGGGCCATCCGCTCTACGTGCCTCCTCACGGACGACACCCAGCCATAGTTTTAGCGCTAGCGGTGAGAGCAACTTCGGGCTCATTAACTGCAGGAACAGCAGTTTGTTCAACAGCGCCAGAGGTTCGTTTCACCGGCGGCACTGTGCGTAGCAGGGGTCGCTCTCTATCCTGCCCAAGCCCACAATGCGCCGCCCAGCAATGGCAGAGCTAGAGGTAGCCCCTGCTGTGGCAGTGGGCGTGGTGGCCAACATGCTCACAGAGGGACTTCCTCTTGCTCTGACATTACTTGGAGGGTGCACTATTGTAGCACTTGGGTTGGATCGAGGTCGATCTCTAACAAGCAAAGTGCCGCGTCAATTGGACTGCCTCTAGCGCTGTCAGAACCAGGAGAGCGCACGCTGTAGCACTTGGAATGGCTCGAAATCGATCTCTTCCACGCCAAGTGCTATCAGTGGTATTTCTCCTAAAACTGGCCATTCCTGCGCTAAAAGACCCGAAAAAGCTCTCATCTCTAGCGCTAGTTTTGAGGTAATAACTCATCATGACCTCCTAGGTTCATGGGGAGACTACTTCGAGAAGTAGGCTCGTAGACGACCTGGGTGGCATGACCACCTAGGCTTACGGGAGACTACTTCGAGAAGTAGGCTCGTACATGGTCTGGAGGTATGATGAGCTATTTCCTCATGGATGGATTGGCGAGAGTTTCTGATCGTCCATCTGAACCTAAACAAAAAAGAAAGGCTAGGTAATTTGAAGAATTGTGAGACCCATAGAAGTGTGGGCTAAAACGTTGCATGACCACTTTCATTTGGTGGGAGGGCATTCATGAATTAGGATACGGCAAATTTATTTACATTTTATAAACCCATAGGCCTATACCAAATTTGTAATTGAATAAAAATTTTAAGGTTTGTAAAATATTGTTTAAAATTATTATTCATAATATTCATTGGTATTATTTGTTTATTTTATCATTAGGCCCAAGCCTGCAGAACATAGGCCTAGTCATGTTGGCTCATGACTGTAATTGCATAAAAAAATGGTAACTTTCTTCATTTGTTTGGACAAATATTACATTGCATGCATGCATGCATGCATGCAAAAAAGAAAAGAAAAAATCTATCAGGGCATGTAGACCAAGCCCTATAATAAATAATAATTTGTTTTCCATTTCAATAAAGCATTGTCAACAGCAAACTGTGAAGAATCAAAAGAGTACATATGAGATGACAAACCTCAGTTGATTATCAGGGCTACACATTCACTGCAGATCTGGGGGTGGGGGGCTTGAACACAAACAGAGTAGGGCCTACCAATGTATCTAGCTTTGCCTTGTAGGCCTAAAATATTTTGTAGAAATTACTAGGCCTATTTAGGCTTTTCTATTTATTTGTTTAATTTAACAGTAGGCCAGAGCCACAGAACATGGCTCATGGCTGTGGTATTGTGAAATAAAAAAATCTTACCAACCTTTATATTTGTTTTTCAAAATATTTCATTGCATGAATGTGATAAAATTACATGAAAAAAACTGGGGCTTGTAGCCTATAATAAATAATAATTTGTTTTCCATTTCAATAAAGCATTGTCTACAGCAAACTGTGAAGAATCAAAAGAGTTTAGACAACCCTCGGTTGATTATCAGATCTAGGCCTACACATTCACTTAAGATCTGGGGGTGGGGTGCTTGAACACTAAACACCAATGCTTTGTCTTGTATGTATGTAGAATTTTGAGCATAATAAATTTAATTTACTGGTAGAAGGTAAGGCTATAGCCCATAGCTCGGGGCTAATATATACTACCGTAGCACTTGCATAGGGTCTAGGGCCTAACTTACTAGTCAGATTCTCGTCCAAAATGGGTGTGTCCGTGAGTTGCATGAAGGAGGGCGATGCAGATGCGGCCACATCCTTGCAGGAGGAAGCTACCCGCAGTCCGATGGCGTCGGAGTCGTACGTCTGATCCACTGAAAAGAGCAAGTGCGGCGCGGCTAGCTCCATCAGTGGATCCTCGTTGAGTTCGGGGATGGGAGGTCCACTCCCCTTCTCCATCACGTATTGTATGTCTGCTGCCTGTTTGTTTTCCTACGTGTCTTCATGTTGTCCCAGGCTTTTTTAAGCTGAGCTTCAGTACGCTAAAATAATAAAGTGCATTGGTTCAATTAGTTAATATGAAATAAATTAAATTATCACGTATCCGAATAGACTACGTTCATGTTTGTATTTTTGGAGCATTACTGTAACATAGGCCCCTAGGCCTAGGGCTTGATATCTGATACAAAAGAAATGCAAATTGCATTCCATGTAAAGACGGTAGGGCTAGGCTAGGCATATGATAATAACAACCTTGTATTGTCAGGCAGAGATTGGAGGCTCAGGGCTGACAGATATAAATTCACAATACCGGTACCATTGGCAGATTGAATTTAGGCAAAGGCCCTACCTAGCCTACACTGATGTCTAGGCCTAGCCTACTGCTAGGCCTAGGCCTTTTTAAGTGAAAAGTGACATGTAGGGCTAGGACTAGCCTAGCCTAGGCTCTAGCTTGTTAGATGCACCAGTGCTAGGCCTAGGCCTAGGCCTAGTTAAGTAAAAACTAACATGTAGGCCTTGTTAACTTTTTAAGCGGTCCCAGGGCAGGGCTTGAAATAGCCTAGCCTTAGGCCTAATAGATTCGTAACTAGAGCTAGGCCTAGTTTAAACCCTAATTTAGCCTAGGGTCCTAGTGGGCCCTAGCTAGAACGTGTCAAAATTACTTACCCGAGTCACATTGTGATACGAGTTGAATGAACTCGCCACCCATTTCCACGCATCTTTCTTCTCTTTGCCAGAAAATGCGTCTGTCTTTTTGTTTTCTATTATTGTGGCCCGTTGGACCACAACTTCTTTTAAATGTCTTTTCCTTCCTGTGTGAAAGGAGACCCGCGTATCCGTTTCCTCTTGTCAGCCATGTTTGTTGACATTTGCATTGGCACACTCACAGCCTTCTAAACGCAAAAATACAATTTACAGCTGATTTTCCAAAGATTTAGCAAGCGGTTTTATGTCGATAAGGTAGTTCCCAACTCAGCTTTACTTAGCTGCTGCTTAGCTGAGGTCGGTTTGAGTTTACATTTCTGCATGGCTGTGCAAAGGGCGCCTTAAAGATGGCCTCAGCTAAGCATCGGTTGAGTGTGAGTCTGAGGACAAGCTATCATGCGGGCCTAAATCCTCCAGATAAGTTTTGGTGGACCTAAAATCTCCAGATGTAGATTTAGAGAAGTTATCACCTGTAAATGGCAATGCACATCTCATCCCTTTTAAAACAGTTAACTTGAATCTCATGCACACTCTAAAAGTATTTTAAACATATTTTAAGAAAGTAACCATACTAATAATTTCCATTAGATTATAGCGCTACATGCGCCACGAACTTGTCACAGAATCTGTTGTTGCAAAGTTTTCTAATGAGTCTGTAAGGTAGAGTTAATGTAGGAACATGGTTCACCGGTAAAGTATCTTCTTTGTCCGCAGATGGCTCGAGCACTGGGGCCGACGCCCCCATCACATCCCGCATTCCTCGATATATCGCAGGCTGTGGACTCATGCTGGGTACGCCTGGGAGAGATATTGTCGACAACACGAATTCATCATCTGGAATCAACAACATCCCACCCATATTAAATGGTGTGAATGTCTCAGAGGCCGGTGGATGGATGGAGATCAAAAATTAACAATAACCAGTCCAAATTCAATGGTCTGAATATCTCAAAAGCAAGTGGCAGCTCCATGTCTTCTACACTAGAAATAAACATTATTCATCCCAAATTCAATGGTCTGAATATCTCGGCAGCCAGTGGAAGCTGTCTTCCACGCTCGAAATTATCAATATCCAGCCCAAATTCCATGGTCTGAATATCTCTGAGGCCGATTGCAGCTCCATGTCTTTAACGCTCAAAATTATCAATATCCAGCCCAAATTCGATGGTCTGACCTTAACAGAGGCCAATGCAGGCGAAGTGACTACCAATAACAAGAAGATACTGATGGAGGCTGGAGGAACCAGGACCAACGCACAGATCTACTCTCACAAGATGTTCGTGGGAGGTCTGCGTTCACAAAGCACTTGATGTTTTTAAAGCAGACTCGGCCCGAGCCCTTCGGATATTGGTACTCAATGTCTGTGTCAATTCTTGCGTACAACAGTGCCAGCTCCATGTCTTTCACGCTCGAAATTATCAATATCCAGCCCAAATTCAATGGTCTGAATATCTCAGAGGCCGATTGCAGCTCCATGTCTTTCACGCTCGGAATGAACAATATCCAGCCCAAATTCAATGATCTGACCTTAACAGAGGCCAATGCAGGCGATGTGACTACCAATAGCAAGAAGATACTGATGGAGGCTGGAGGAACCAGGACCAACGCACAGATCTACTCTCGCAAGATGTTCGTGGGAGGTCTGCGTTCACAAAGCACTTGATGTTTTTAAAGCAGACTCGGCCCGAGCCCTTCGGATATTGGTACTCAATGTCTGTGTCAATTCTTGCGTACAACAGTGGCAGCTCCATGTCTTTCACGCTCTAAATTATCAATATCCAGCCCAAATTCAATGGTCTGAATATCTCAGAGGCCGATTGCAGCTCCATGTCTTTCACGCTCGGAATGAACAATATCCAGCCCAAATTCAATGATCTGACCTAAACAGAGGCCAATGCAGGCGAAGTGACTACCAATAGCAAGAAGATACTGATGGAGGCTGGAGGAACCAGGACCAACGCACAGATCTACTCTCGCAAGATGTTCGTGGGAGGTCTGCGTTCACAAAGCACTTGATGTTTTTAAAGCATACTCGGCCCGAGCCCTTCGGATATTGGTACTCAATGTCAATGTCAATTCTTGCGTACAACAGTGCCAGCTCCATGTCTTCCACGCTCGAAATTATCAATATCCAGCCCAAATTCAATGGTCTGAATATCTCTGAGGCCGATTGCAGCTCCATGTCTTTCACGCTCGGAATGAACAATATCCAGCCCAAATTCAATGATCTGACCTAAACAGAGGCCAATGCAGGCGAAGTGACTACCAATAGCAAGAAGATACTGATGGAGGCTGGAGGAACCAGGACCAACGCACAGATCTACTCTCGCAAGATGTTCGTGGGAGGTCTGCGTTCACAAAGCACTTGATGTTTTTAAAGCATACTCGGCCCGAGCCCTTCGGATATTGGTACTCAATGTCAATGTCAATTCTTGCGTACAACAGTGCCAGCTCCATGTCTTCCACGCTCGAAATTATCAATATCCAGCCCAAATTCAATGGTCTGAATATCTCTGAGGCCGATTGCAGCTCCATGTCTTTCACGCTCGGAATGAACAATATCCAGCCCAAATTCAATGATCTGACCTAAACAGAGGCCAATGCAGGCGAAGTGACTACCAATAGCAAGAAGATACTGATGGAGGCTGGAGGAACCAGGACCAACGCACAGATATACTCTCGCAAGGTGTTCGTGGGAAGGTCTGCGTTCACAAAGCACTTGATGTTTTAAACATACTCGGCCGAGCCCTTCGGATATTGGTACTCAATGTCTGTGTCAATTCTTGCGTACAACAGTGGCGAGCACATGCTTCCACGCTCGAAATTATCAATATCCAGCCCAAATTCAATGATCTGAATATCTCTGAGGCCTTTTGCAACTCCATGTCTTTCAAGCTCGAAATTATCAATATCCAGCCCAAATTCAATGATCTGACCTAAACAGAGGCCATGCAGGCGAAGTGACTACCAATAGCAAGAAGATACTGATGGAGGCTGGAGAACCAGACCAACGCAACAGATCTACTCTCGCAAGATGTTCGTGGGAGGTCTGCGTCACAAAGCACTTGATATTTTTAAAGCATACTCGGCCCGAGCCCTTCGGATATTGGTACTCAATGTCAATGTCAATTCTTGCGTACAACAGTGCCAGCTCCATTTCTTCCACGCTCGTAATTATCAATATCCAGCACCAATTCAATGGTCTGAATATCTCTGAGGCCGATTGCAGCTCCATGTCTTTCACGCTCGGAATGAACAATATCCAGCCCAAATTCAATGATCTGACCTAAACAGAGGCCAATGCAGGCGAAGTGACTACCAATAGCAAGAAGATACTGATGGAGGCTGGAGGAACCAGGACCAACGCACAGATATACTCTCGCAAGGTGTTCGTGGGAGGTCTGCGTTCACAAAGCACTTGATGTTTTTAAAGCATACTCGGCCCGAGCCCTTCGGATATTGGTACTCAATGTCTGTGTCAATTCTTGCGTACAACAGTGGCAGCACCATGTCTTCCACGCTCGAAATTATCAATATCCAGCCCAAATTCAATGATCTGAATATCTCTGAGGCCTTTTGCAACTCCATGTCTTTCAAGCTCGAAATTATCAATATCCAGCCCAAATTCAATGGTCTGACCTTAACAGAGGCCAATGCAGGCGATGTGACTACCAATGGCAAGAAGATACTGATGGAGGCTGGAGGAACCAGGACTAACGCACAGATATACTCTCGCAAGGTGTTCGTGGGAGGTCTGCGTTCACAAAGCACTTGATGTTTTTAAAGCATACTCGGCCCGAGCCCTTCGGATATTGGTACTCAATGTCTGTGTCAATTCTTGCGTACAACAGTGGCAGCACCATGTCTTCCACGCTCGAAATTATCAATATCCAGCCCAAATTCAATGATCTGAATATCTCTGAGGCCTTTTGCAACTCCATGTCTTTCAAGCTCGAAATTATCAATATCCAGCCCAAATTCAATGGTCTGACCTTAACAGAGGCCAATGCAGGCGATGTGACTACCAATAGCAAGAAGATACTGATGGAGGCTGGAGGAACCAGGACCAACGCACAGATCTACTCTCGCAAGATGTTCGTGGGAGGTCTGCGTTCACAAAGCACTTGATGTTTTTAAAGCAGACTCGGCCCGAGCCCTTCGGATATTGGTACTCAATGTCTGTGTCAATTCTTGCGTACAACAGTGCCAGCTCCATGTCTTCCACGCTCGAAATTATCAATATCCAGCCCAAATTCAATGGTCTGAATATCTCTGAGGCCGATTGCAGCTCCATGTCTTTCACGCTCGGAATGAACAATATCCAGCCCAAATTCAATGGTCTGACCTTAACAGAGGCCAATGCAGGCGAAGTGACTACCAATAGCAAGAAGATACTGATGGAGGCTGGAGGAACCAGGACCAACGCACAGATCTACTCTCGCAAGATGTTCGTGGGAGGTCTGCGTTCACAAAGCACTTGATGTTTTTAAAGCAGACTCGGCCCGAGCCCTTCGGATATTGGTACTCAATGTCTGTGTCAATTCTTGCGTACAACAGTGCCAGCTTCATGCTTCCACGCTCGAAATTATCAATATCCAGACCAAATTCAATGGTCTGACCTTAACAGAGGTCAATGCAGTCGAAGTGACTACCAATAGCAAGAAGATACTGATGGAGGCTGGAGGAGCCAGGACCAACGCACAGATCTACTCTCGCAAGATGTTCGTGGGAGGCCTGCGCGCGGATATTACGGACCGTGAGTGTTATTATTACATTACCTTGCAAGAATATCTAGCTCTGTCTCTTTTTCTGCGTGATGGGCAGCACAAACCCTTTCACAAGTCTGGCCTTTTGTGGATGGAGAAGACAACGTTTGTCATATTGTGCCGTTGGATTTTAAATAACAAACCCATTTACACAACAACCTTTATTTTACCAAGAGTTTACAGATTAATAACCAATGTATCGAGCATGGATTTATATGGATTTGTGCAGGATCTTTTAGTGTCTTGAGTTTAATCCTCTTTGGCAAATAATGCCTAATAAGCGATCTACATACAGTTAAATATGTCTTTCTGAACACTTGCTGACAATTAATTTAAAGCTTGTTTATGTGTAGGACAATACTACAATCAATCATTTGCATCATTTACGATCATTTGGCCCACTGTTTACATTACAGCAAAATGTTTTGTGTGAACTGTGTGTAAAAAAAATATCACACTTCATATAAAATTGTACTTGTTTTGACGAAAAACTAAACTTTACTAAAAAATTATTGTTGCTCTGATGCCATTCTTGACTTCTTTACAGAGCACATCATTTGACACTTTTTCTTGTACGAACGCATGCGTCTTGACTGGCCCCATAAAAGCGAGAGCATGGCCATTTTTTCACCCAAAGGTTCGACTTTCTGCATTTCCAGTTGTGTATGATAAGTTAATACATTGTTTAGACAAACTTGTCATCTTCCAAGTTGCAGATATTTTCAATTAATTACCACATTTTAAATGTTATTATTCGTTCTAGGAAGAGGTTTCAGTACAATCACTGCTTCCTTTCATCGCGACGGATAATGGAGAGTGGAAGCGAGTCGAGGTAAGACATGGTGTTTATTGTATCGTAATCACTTTTAACGAACCTGATCAAGGGAAACTCCCTTTCAGTTGGCTTGCGGCGAAGAGTCTGGGTTGGCATAGTTAGTGTCTACCTTCCCCACCACAAACATTAAAGTGTAGCTCATAAGATCAGGGGTTTCACCTTATCGATAACCAAAAACGACGATGGTATGAAAGCAAACTCTTCTGCTCTTAAATTATTATACTTATTCTGTCCTAGCCCAATTTCTTAATAATTATGAAAATTTATTAGTTGAACAAAGTAATTAACATGTGCCCATCTTTCTTTGCTCCAGATGATCCCTTGGGTGATAAAGGAAGCTGACTTCTGCCTGAACTCCACGTTGGAACTCAACCCCAGGACGACCGAGTTTGTTGGAGGTTTACCAACACCTTGCACCGCACAGCAGCTGGCTATTACCCTCGACTCCTTGTTTGGAGGTAAGTGTCAATGTTGTCTGGTACATTGTGTAAATGTTGTATTTGTTTTCATCTTCCATGAATAAGTTCAATTAACTTGATAAATTATGAGATATTTAAAAAAGTTTGTATTTTATATCGTTGTTAATTTCCAGAACAAGTATTAACAATCAAGCTGAAGAGATCCATAATCCCTAATTTCTCGATTTGTTTCGTACTTCTTATCTCGTATGCTGATCCTGCTTGTTTATCTTTTCAAAAATGTCCACCATCTTCCCGATTCTACCTCCTTTCATGTCTTGCCTTGCCTCTTCACTCTCCAGTATTCTTTGCGGGATTTGTTTTATATCCATCTATCTCTTCTTCTGACCACTTCACTACTCTGACAGTTTTTTGTGTGTGAGTGTGTGTTTGTAAGTGTATGCGAGAGTTTTGTGTACAATGTTTTGAGTAAACTCCATCAATACATCTTCTCGGCATTCTTCATGATGCATTCTCTTTGTACGTCCAAACCATCTCAACCGCTCTCTTCCAATACTCCATCTTAAAAACTTGACACCCAGACCTCGCCCCCGCTTCAAGTACCCGTACTTCCACTTTTGCCATTCTTGTCGACTAACTCTATACATATCATGCTCTCTTGATACTTTTATTGTAGGTTCATCTGAATTTGTGACTCTGTAATCACTATGCAGGCAGGGCATGTTTGGCCAAACGTGCCCTACATTAGCCTTCCTACCCTACGGGTAGGTGAAATTAATTAAAGGAATCGAAATCCAAACGAATGCAATTACGTGCCGTTTCAAGAAAACGAACAGTTTGATTCTTTTAAATATGCATCCACTTTGTTTTACGATTCTTGGTCAAGTCGTTTTGACGGTACAGCCCTTTGTTCAGGGTGCCCTCCTACCCTCTGACGTCACCAGGCCACGCTCAGCAGGATGGCGTACCAGGCGCAAGACCTCACTTGTCTTCTTGACGGGAGCGGAACCGTCAAGATTTTGTTTCCGTTCTTCTTTCACACGACAACTATTGTACAGGAATATTCGAAAATGCCTTGTTGTTCTGTGTTTGGGTGTAGCACTAAGTCAGAAGTGAAAACTCCGGGTTTGTACACATACAATTTTCCAAAACGTGAAAAATCTCCGAAGCATTATGCAGCTTGGTGTAAGAGTGTGCACAGGAAAAACTTTACGCCAACAGAAAACGCGAGAGTGTGTTCAAAACATTTTGTTTTAGAAGACTTTGACGAATCCGACGTAATGAACATCAAACTGTTACCAAGTGAATACAAAAAAGCCCATTGACTAAAAAATACTGTTCCAACAAATGCTCTCGGCAGAGAGCCTACAAACTTACCTACCAAGAAGTCAAGACCCTGACCATCTACATATATTCAAAAGAAAACTGTAGCTTCAATGTTGTCGGATATTCCTTCATACTCAGTAGCTTTCTGCTTTACTACCTTCGCATTCAGTGATAAAATTTATTTTTTTTAAAATTTTTATCGTGGGAAACCTGTTATAGGGTGCAATTAGCCCCTCTTCAGGTGAACAAGGTATGTGCGGATAGGAAATTGTGAAGGGATGTCCGAGGGCTATTTAAGAAGACTCAATCCCTTGCATTCGCCTTAACGACTGAGGAAAACCTCGGAAAAAACCTTCAGTCAGGATTGCCGGTCTCGACGGGATTCGAACCCGGGACCTCCCGAATCAGAGTCGAGCGCTTAGCGCCCGAGCCAACACTGTCGGTATTCAGTGATACCTGACGACCGTGCTAATAATTAAGCGAGCGAAGCGAGCTTTTCCATTTGACTCTCCCGGAAAAATTAGCCACTGTTTTTTTTTTTTTTTTTGTTTGTTTGTTTGTTTGTTTGTTGTTTTTTTTGTTTGTATGTCTCGCCATAACGTTCGAACGGAGGCTCGGATCGAGTTGAAATTTTGACCATCCGCAAGCTTTGTTCTCGATTGAATGCCATTAGTTTTGTGGCAAAATCGTTCAAAAAGTTAAAAAAGTTACATTAAAGTTAATCGAAAGTTTTTTTTTCAAACTAACCGGCGACAAAATCTGAGATAGCCAAATCATTTAGAATGTCCGTCCGGTCACGAACATGTTAATTTTAGTTTGATCCGATAAGGAGTGTAGATGGAAATTACATTATAACAAAAGTAACGTTGCCATGGCAACGAAAAGACGCGCGAAGTTTCTAATGCACTGCCACCTAGAAGTAATCAAAATACTTTCGAGGAAGCAGTCTATTATTTGTCACCAAAGAGTTTAAATATTTTTCCCAATGAGTCAAGGTCCTCTAGATGGCGGTGGATTTTATCCACAAAGTAAAGATTTACATACGGGTTTACCCAAATACCTTGGCAATAATAAATAATATCGGAAACATGGCCCTGTGGACAGCGAACGTCGCAAATTTTAAAATTTAAAAAATGTGCATTGTGGGTCTAGCTATAGCACGTGCTCGCTTATCAACGCGTCCAACTGAGCGTTTCCTAGTAATAAATAATAATAGTGATATAGTTCGCCTCTAATTCGCGAAACAAGTGAAATCGGTGTGCAATCTGAATTTGGCTGTGAAACATTACGTACTAATAAAATCAATAACGCCAGTGATAGTGATACGAATATGCATGACAGTGACACCTCTTCATTGGATGAGTCGTTTCAAGTAGATTCTGATGATTATGCGTTTAGTAGTGATAGTGATGACAATAATTACACGTGTGACGAAAAATACAATTTAACTTCCGCGATCTTTTTAGTGTTTTATACTTTACTTATTGAGCTATTCAATCCTTGTCAGCCATGTGGTTCAAAGATAAGAGAGCGAAATTCGTGGTGCAAGGGGACTTTATTGAGTGTATTTACCAAGTGCATTAATGGTCACAAAATAATATGGCATTCACAATCAATTAAAAATAAACAGCTCAATGGAAACGTTTTCGTAACATCAGCAAATTTAGTCGTTCCGCTGGACCCCCCTCCCCCCCAATTTACAAGAATAGGCTCAATCGGAGTGGCAAGGGTTCTCATATACTGTTCGATTCCCAACACCCACAGCTTTAATTTTAAGCTTGATTAACTCAATATTTCGTTCGCCTTCATAGCTCGCGACGCTATGAACACGACCGACGCTCAATTTTTTCTTCCGCACACTGACAACTTAAATATTAAATTTCTTTGTTATAAATGCACTAACAGACATCATCATGTCCATGTTTTCAGCATAAATCACGTTTTAATAGTGTACTTGTTATACGTCCAAATACATAAATACGGTCTGTTTCATGATCAAATAGACCTTAAGATACGTTTTTTTTTAGAATACGCACTGCTTTCGTTTGATGGCAAAGGAAGAGATTTTTAAAAAGGGTTTTTCAAATATTCCAGATAATAGTTAATGATGATGGCAACAAAATGAATATCTTGAATTTGTCCTTAAATGTTACATATACACTGTAAATAATAAAATACCTGAATTCGTGCGTGGCACCTGAGTCGGGAAAAACTTACTATATCACGGGATTTTCATTCTAATAAAAAGTAATTAAGTATTTTTCACTCTTAAACGTAAATAAAGCAAATCATGATTATGATAAATGTAATTCAAACAAAAAAGTACAGTCAGTTTCCAAAAGTGTATCTCCACTTTAAATTTTTAAGAAAATGAAGGTTTGAAAAGACAATTTGTCCAGTGGATATGTTTGTTTGTGATTATATAGTTATCACCTAGCTGGGATAAATCATAACATGATGTACATTTTTGGCGATAATGGCTATACAAATAGTTGAATTCCTGAAAAAATAAATATGTCACAGCGCGTGACACTTAATATGTTCTTTCACACGTCCCCACTTCAATGCAAATTATTTACTTTAAGCATAGCGTTTATGCGTTTAAATTTTTATTATGAGAGTAGCTTACACATGCAAAACCATTGTTACAGGGAGATATAAAGAATATGTAGTTATAGACTGTTCCAAAAAGTGGGATCCTAAATGTATAACTAGTAAATAAATATTTACAAATACAAATTGTATACATTGTACATTTGTCTTTCTGACAATCACACCATGTATATGTACTATTAATTTGTCATTACATTAAGACACAATACAATAGTAGACATAAAGGTAATATAACTGTCAAATGAAAAATAGAAACCCTACAAACATTAAATGCAGATTGCTGCATGCAGCTTCAGGCTCGAGTGCATAGTGATAAATCCCACCATTATATACCGTTTTTAGAAATATTTTGTAAATATTGTTTGCACTATAAGAAATGATAAATAAGAAAAAGATAAATAATAATTAAAGAATACAGTCTGTTCCCAATATTTGTTTTCCTGCTTCATACATTATTCTATAATGGCTATCTCTAGTCAAAATCCAAGCAGTAGCCGAGCATTGATCAACTAAGACATCATGTAAGAAAAGGATATGCATATTTCGATACGTTAAATTTATTGGATGAGCGTAGCGAGCGAAGCGAGTGAAGCGAAGACTTCAATTTCACTGACCCCCCAAAAAATTTAGCTCGGGTGTTTTTTTGTTTGTTTGTTTTTCCGTCTGTTTGTTCGCTCTCTACCGGGCAAACGGCATATGCGATCTTGATGAAAATTTGACAGGACCTTCGAAATCTCTGAACTTAGACTTGCCACGTTTTTGGGTACAATCGAAGAAATATTTCTCATGAATATCGTACTTTTACGATTTTTTTCGATTTTTTGTGCGATATTTTCGTGTCATTTGGGCCAATTCTGACCAAACGGGTTAGGCTTCAACGTTCATATTATACATGGACATTAAGGTTGTGGTGATGTAGTACTTTTTGAAAGAAAAAGTTGAAAAAGTTAGCCAGAATCTATAGAAATAAAGCTTTTAATATAATTTTTTTGATTTTTTGTGCGATATTTTCGTGCCGTTTGGGCCAATTCTGACCAAACGGGTTGGGCTACAACGTTCATATTATACATGGACATTAAGGTTATGGTAATGTAGTACCTTTTGAAAGAAAAAGTTGAAAAAGTTAGCCAGAATCTATAGAAATAAAGCCTTTAATATAAGTTTTTACGGCATAATATTACCGATTGTCAATTGAAACAATACGATGGACAATCAATCACCTACATGGTAGGCATTACAAAGTATGAATGTAGCACTTTGCAAAGTAAAGATATCCACAAAATAAAACTTAAAAGTACCAATCTATACCGAATTAAGCTTTTATAATAAATATATTTTTTGATTTTTGTCATATTTTCGTGCCTTTGGCCATCTGACCAACTGTGGGG